>JAKCPI010003258.1:0-113724 GCA_023213315.1 Euborellia annulipes
GAAATGTTTGTTATCGTAACGGATGTTATTTTTGATGTTAAGCTGATTATTATGATTTTTTGATGAATAAACTGTTTTTCCCTGTCTTCAACTAATTCGTTTTTTTTTTGAATTGATTAAACGTAACAAATTGGTGGCAGCGGTGATTTAAAATGCCTAGAAGAAATAGACAGTTTCCAAGAACAGGAATAAGGAATGATAGCGAGGATAGAGAAATGGATGAAACAGAAAGGCCTAGGAAAAAAATCGCATCCGACAAGCCTGTTATTCATCCCTCGATGTTTTTGATGGAAGTACGCCTTTTGAGGATTGGCTCGCTCATTTTGAAGGTGCTTCAAAGGTAAACGCCTGGGATGATGCTTAGTAAATCTTTATTTTTGCCAGTTTATTTGACGGGGGATGCGGCAAAAAAATATAATATGATTAAAGGACCATTTAAAGACTTCAAAGATTTATGTGATTTATTATCACAAAATCTTTATCCCAAAGAATTAATAGGAATTGAATAAAATCGCATTTGAAGCTAAAATAAGAGAACCAGGAGAAAATTTGTATAAATTAGGGCAAGATATTCGGGTTATGGCTCGAAGGGCCTATCCTAGCGACTCCGATGATTTCATTGATCGTATAAGTAAAGAACAATTTATTAAATCTTTGGGTAATTGTCAACTTCGATTTTTAGTGAAAATGGCAAAACCAGAGAATCTCGAAGATTCTATTAGACAATCTTTAGAGATTGAAGCTTTAATAAAAGCTGAGACGTTGGGTGCTAAATCGAAGGGCGTGTTTTCTTTAAATGAAAATGAAAAATAAGGATGAAAAAAAAGTTGATTCGGAGAATATTTTACCCTTAATTAATCAAAATATGAAATTAATGGAATCTAGTTTGAATGTAATGAAGGAAGTGGCTGAAAGTCTGAAAGAGTTAAGGAGAGATCGCTCTTCATTAACCTGTTGGTTTTGTAATCAAAGGGGCCATGTGAAATCTAATTGTTTGAAATTTAAGCAACAGGAAAACAAGTAAGGGCCAACACTGCTTGTCCCCAAGTGTTGACCCCTTTGTTTTCGGGGGCCTTCAAAGAATAATTTTTTTAATAGTATTTATATGAAGGCAATAATACACAATAAAGTTATATTTATGTTAATAGATAGCGGCTCGCCATTTTCATTATTAAGAGAGGATATTTGGAAGGATTTGGAAGGAAACTGTTCAATAGTTTCATCGACTAAAGAATTGATAAGCGCTACTGGTAATTCGATTGGTGTTGTTGGTGAGTCTAAAATAGATTTTCAAATTGGTAAAAGAAATTATTCGCACACCTTTATCATCACGAGTGAGTTAACGCAGAATTGTATTATTGGAATAGATTTTCTTTTAAAATATAATTGTATGTTGAATTTCTCCTCTGGGAAATTAACAATTGGAGACGAGGAGGTTCCATTCTTAACAAATGAATTAGACCAAAATTTAATATTTAATGTTATTATTTCAGAGAAAAACTGTAATCCCTGAAAATCATGAAGTTATTTTAATGTGCAGCTTGGACTGCGAGGATAACATGGACCAAGATGGAATTTTTGAGCCATTGCCGTCTTTTATTGAAAAGCATAATGTTATTCCGGCTAGAATTTTAGCAGAACCGAAGAAAGGCAAGATACCTATTAGAATTATTAATACATCTGGAACGAAAACTTTATTCCCTGGGACTCGGGTAGGTTTCTTTGAAGTAGGGCTGATTTCGGAAGACCTCTTACCGGACCAGGAGGAAGAAAATAAAAGTGTATTTAATTTGTTTAATTTTGAAGGGACCAAACTATCACGTGATCAAATTGAGCAAATAAAATCGTTGTTAAATGAATTTTCAGATATATGTTCGAGGGGTTCGCATGACCTGGGAAAAACTCATCTAACATATCATAATATTGATACGGGTGCCGCTTCCCCTATCAAGCATCATCCCAGGAGGATCGCTTATCATAAGAAACAAGAGGTGAGGAAGATAGTTGGCGATCTTTTGGATCAAGGTATTATTCAAGAGTCTAATTCACCTTGGAGCTCCCCAATAGTTTTGGTTAAAAAAAAAGATGGCTCTACTAGATTTTGTATAGATTATCGTACCCTCAATAATGTCACCATAAAAGATTCATATCCTTTGCCGAGAATAGACGATCTTTTTGATGCCCTTGCTGAGGCTAAGTTATTCTCGACATTGGACATGGTAAGTGGGTACTGGCAAATTGAAGTAGACCCTAAGGATAGAATGAAAACAGCTTTTACAACGGGCGATGGTCTTTATGAATTTCGAGTTATGCCTTTTGGACTTTGTAATGCTCCAGCCACTTACCAAAGACTAATGGATATGGTATTAAAGGGTTTGAAGTGGGAGACCACATTAGTATATTTAGATGACGTTATAATATTTTCCTCAGATTTTGAAGAACATTTAAAAAGATTGAAGGAGGTTTTTCTTCGACTCCGAAAAGCTGGGTTGAAGGTAAAACCAAGTAAATGCTCTTTATTCAGAGATAGAGTTGTTTATTTGGGACATATAATTTCTTCTGAGGGAATCTCCACCGATCCTGATAAATGTCAAGTTATTAAAGATTGGCCACAACCCTTGAATATTAATCAACTAAGAAGTTTTCTTGGCTTCGTCTCCTATTATAGGAGATTCATTAAAGATCTTGCAAAGATTTCTGCCCCTCTATATAAACTTTGTGAAAAAAATAAATCTTTTATTTGGGATGAGTTTTGCGAAGAATCTTTTAAAAAATTGAAAATTATCCTTTCATCACCACCGATTTTGGCTCATCCTAGGAGAGAGGGAATCTTTATTTTAGATACGGATGCAAGTGACTTTGCGATAGGAGGAGTATTGAGCCAGATTCAAGAAGGGGAAGAAAAAGTTGTTCATTTTGCAAGTAAAATCCTTTCGAAAGCTGAACGGAGATATTCAGTAACGCGAAAAGAATTATTAGCTGTCATTACATTTATAAAGAAATTTAAATATTATTTGGGTGATGAAAAGTTCATGGTTCGAACTGATCATAGCGCTTTGCAGTGGCTTTATAATTTTAAAGACCCAGAAGGTCAAGTTGCTAGATGGCTTGAAATGTTGGCTTCATTTAATTTTGAAGTCATTCATCGTGCAGGCAAATTACATATGAATGCTGATTCATTATCGCGCTTACCTCGCTTAACTCCTAAGAGTTCTTCAGAGGACATTCATCGAATAAATTTATTAAGCGATAATGAATCAAGGATAATTAAGTTACAAAGGGAAGATCCCGATTTATTTTATATTATAACTAAGCTTGAGATTCCGGAAAAGCCTTCATTTGAGGAAGTCTCTGGAAAAGGATCTAAAATGTTAAAATTTTGGAGTCAATGGGGAAGGTTAGCATTTCGAAATAATGTTTTGTCTAGAAAATGGGACGAAGAAAATGGTGATATAATTTGGCAAACGGTAATTCCAGCTTCATTGGTTAAAGAAGTCTTAGAACAAATTCATGGTACTCCCTTGTCCGGCCACTTGGGAGTTACGAAAACTTTAGGAAAAGCTAGATCAAGATATTATTGGCCAAATATGGCAGATGATATTAGATTATATTGTCTTCGTTGTCCATCTTGTAACAAAAGAAAGAACTATGGGAAGAAAGAGATTGCTCCCTTATCATCTTATGCAGCTGGACATCCTCTTCAAAGGGTGTGTATAGACATTTTAGGACCTTTACCTAAAACTTTCAACGGACATAAATATATTTTGGTCATCACTGACCACTTCACTAAATGGGCTGAAGCATTTCCTCTACAGGATATTGAAGCGGGAACAGTTTCCGAGGTACTAGTAAATGGTTTTATTTGTCGTTTTGGAGCTCCGGATGAAATTCATTCTGACCAAGGTCGACAGTTTGAGTCTAGTCTATTCCAGAACTTATGTAAATTATTAGGAATTTTTAAAACTCGAACGACTCCCTATCATCCTCAAAGTGATGGCCTAACTGAACGTTTTAATCGCACCTTATGCGATATGCTAAGTCATTTCGTAAATGGCAATCAAGATAATTGGGACGAAATTCTTCAACAAGTAATGTTCGCCTATCGTTCGACTCCTCAGGAAACTACAAAGTTTTCTCCTTTTAAGCTGATGTTTGGGAGAGAGGCAAGAATTCCTCTGGACATTGTTTATGGTCGTCCTGAAACTAAATACGAAAATGTTCCTGATTATATTGAAAAATTGCGGGAAAATTTGGTAAAATTCCATGAAAATGCGCGTTCGAAAATTGGGAAAAGCCAATTTGTTCAAAAGGAATATTATGATCGTAAATGTTTTGGGAAACCGTTTCAGCCAAATGAAAAAGTTTGGTTATTTACACCTCAAGTGGGTTTACATAAAACCAGCAAGTTAGGCCAATTTTGGCAGGGACCCTATATCATTAAGAAAAAGCTTTCGGATGTAACCTACTTAATTGAAGATGTTTTAAATAAAAAAAGAAAGAAAATTGTTCATCGGAATCGGTTAAAATTATGTTATTCTACCGATGTTATTTCTGATGATCCGATTGATCCCCCTGGTGAGGAGCAAAATATGTTACTTAATCCTAAATTGTTTGGCTATCCCTCGAGGGAATTTAGACCTTCAAAGGTGCGACATTCCCCATATCCTCATAGGGAGAGAAAACCACCTCTACGATTGGATTTATGAACAACCCTTCAGTTAGATGGCAACTTTTCTTCGGAAGGGGATAATGTTATGATTGAAATGTTTGTTATCGTAACGGATGTTATTTTTGATGTTGTTGATTATTATGATTTTTTGATGAATAAACTGTTTTTCCCTGTCTTCAACTAATTCGTTTTTTTGAATTGATTAAACGTAACATATTTATAATACCCAGATTAATGTCTGAAAATATATATATAATATATTATAAATATAATAACAAAAAGAAAAAGGAGAAAAAGGAGAAAAAAATTTTTTGTAATTGATTGTATCTATCTGTTAAATGCTCTTTTCTTCATTTGTAGCCCTGAGGATGGTCCCATATGTGACCGAAACGTCGGCCCTGGTTTATTAATAAATTGAAGTATAACTAGCTGCTTGCTCATTCATTCTTCCTATTTGATATCCGATTTATTTTTTTTACCATGTAGATATAAGATTGAGTGGCTGTAGATATAGTTGATACAGGACCAAGGGAGTAGGCAGCCAATAAGTGAGCCTCTATATTAAATAAAAACTCTCAAGTGTTGAGACGTTTCGGCTTTATTCTGCTAATGCCATCATCAGTCAATTAGAGCTGGAAAGTCATACATTGGATTAATTTTTAAGTTGTTAATCATCACAAATACAAATAAAATATTTTATATAAGATATACAAAAATTCTTACAGTATAAGTGTATAGAGTTGTTATATTAAATATTTCTTTATATACATTATGTGGTATATAAATAATTTTAATTTGTATGCTTCCAGTCATTCAAGATATAGCTAAAATTGTAAAAAAAAGTGTAAGAAAAAATAGGTACTTAAGAATTTGTTCCATGTATCACGAATAAATAGTATATTAAACCATGTCTGACAATACTGCAATGTGCTCATTTTTTTCTAGATTTAATATAGAAATATACAAAAATATGATATTGAAGATATCTTTTACCATTCAAAAGATATAGTCGAAAATCAAAAGAAACTCTTCAAATGAACGTGCCCAAATCAAATATATTCACAGACACAAAATCCTATTTATACTAAATTTTGAAAATTTCGTGTTTGGGTCTTTAAGATATCATGCTACACACACACACACACAAACACACATAAATTCAAAAATGTTTTTTTTATCCCAATACTTTCTCTACTTTGTATAAGAAAGTAAAAATTTTCAATAAAATAAATAAAAGAAAATAAATTTTGACATATATAGGTTATAAATGATAAAATGAAAAATATCTCAAAAAATTTAATACGAACGTAATATAAAATATAATTATCTTTTTATATATTTTAATAAATCAAAAGAGTTCACTTACCAGCACTAAAAAACGAATAAGATAATATATATAAAAAATCTTGTTGTTTTCCATTCACACAATATTGCACAATATGAGAATCCTGTGAGAAGCTAATTCACAACACGCCGCTTGGATCGCTCTGGTGCAAGTTTCGAAATTCGAAATGCAGCGTCCGCCTAGCACCCGGGTGTGGCGTAGTAGGTAGCGTGCCTACCTCCTATACCAAACGTCGCGGGTTCGGACCCAGGCAGTCCGATGATTTTATTTAAGCCATTTGGATACCAGATGGCTTGAGGTGCGCGTCTCGGAAAACCGTTAAAGTACGATTGACTCGAGGCGGCACCAGATGGCGTTAGTGTCCCCCCATTAGAATACACGCAACTTGATCCATTTCATTCTAGACTTTCCAACTAATTAATTAAAGGCAAAAAATTAATTATTCTTTAACACAATGATTACTAATTTAATTATCTACAACTTATAGAGCTTCTTTTTTTAAATATCTTTTATTTAATGCGATTAATCTAAAAAAATTTTTTTTTTTTGAAAATCAAAAAAAGGGCTTCTATAAGTTGTAGATATTTTAAATAGCTTTAATTTAAAAAAAATTTGAGGTCGATAGCTTCAAAATTGTGGCCGCTGGAAAGTCCCAAAATTAGCACCCCGAGACGCGCACCTTAAATAATAATGCCTCAACCCACAATAGATAATATATATTACAACGGTTATCGCCTAAAGTCTTAAATGGCCTCAGTTGCCGAAAAGACTGTGTGAATGTGTGTGTGAGTGTGAGTGCGAATGAGAAAAAAGTGTGAATGTTTTTTTAATAAAAAAAAAAAAAAGCGTCCGCCTATCGTTAAAAAAAGTGAAACTTGCCCCTGGTCTTGGTGTAGTTGTTAGCATGCTGTACACCAAGGGTCACGGATTCGCTTCCCGTCCCTTGCGACAAAAATTTATTTCAATTGAATTGGCTAGCAATCAATTTAAATAAATAGGAAAGGGGTCTAATAGATGCCTAAAAAGGCCTTAAATAAAAAAAAAAGCAAACATGTGAGGTCGTGGGACCCCCGGCAGGAACGAAAGTTCCTCACGCCTTTTCTTCAACTTCGAATATAATTTAATATTAATATTATTTAAAAAAATATCTGGTGTGACTGATCGCACAGCACACAACTTTCTTTTATCTTTGGAGGGCTAAAAGAAAGTTGACATTTTAAAGACCATTTAATAACTAATTGATCCAATACTTTCTCTCTATATATAATTAAATATGCTTTAGGCAAGAGAAAGTAAAAAGAAAAGAATTATTTATTTTTAAAACAAATAATTCTTTTCTTTTTTTTAAACAATAACTTACTAGTCGTACGGCTGCGCCCTTGTAACTCTTTGCTCGCCTTGGGCTAGTATTTTCCCGCCTTTGGTAGATAGAAAGAGAGAGAGGTGGGCGTGGCCTCGCCAAGGCTTCGGCTAACATCGTCTTCCTCCGCCGTCGCTCGGAATGCATTTTTGTTACGTTACATTTTCTCCCAATTCATCTTGCTTAAGCGGCTTTAAAGAACTTGTTCCATGGCTTAAATAAAAATGCCTGGACCCTAATATATAAATTCATAAATAACGGATATCGTAAATGTCTTATATGGCCTGAGCTGCCGAAAAGACAGTGTGAATGTGTGTGTGAGTGTGAGTGTGAATGAGAAAAAAGTGTGAATGTTTTTAAAAAAAAAAAAAAAAAAACTTGTTCCAATAAATAAAAAAATGAAACTTAATTCTCTGTCATTACTAAAGCCCGGATATATTGACATGAATCCAATACTTTCTCTCTCTATAGGCCTATATAAATATATTTAGAGGTAAGAAAATTTAAATTCAGATGTAAAATTTATAAGTATGGGAAAATATTTATATTTTGTTACCATGGCAACCATTTCTCCTATCTTCCCTATGAAATACAAGAGTAAAGTGGTCTTCAGAAGATTTCAATCGCAAAATGAGAATATACATTTTAAAGAACATCTAAAATATAATTGATTTTTGAATTTTAAAAAAAATCGTTGGAGCAAATTTTGAGAAAATCGAAAAAAACTGAAAAAGTACATCAGTAAAGTACTAGTACTCTTTGGCCGATTTTGATTAAAAGCTTATTTTTCCGGTCCCGGGAGGTGTTTAACTTAAATATAAAATTTCAACCTCGTAGCTCAATTCCTTCATCCTTAAAATTGAACACACACCCACCCACCCACCCACTCACAGACAGACCATGTCGCGAAAACCACTTTTTACTTTCTCTTACCTATGTATATATGTAATATATATATAGAGAGAAAGTATTGGTTTCATGTCAAAAATTCGATGTCGAGATTTTGATGGATCTTCACGTTTTGAGGTCCCCTGAATCCAAAAAAGTGGTTTTCGCGACATGGTCTGTCTGGTGGGGTGGGTGGGTGGGTGGGTGGGTGGGTGGGTGGGTGGGTGGGTGGGTGGGTGTGTGTTCAATTTTAAGGATGAAGGAATTGAGCTACGAGGTTGAAATTTTATATTTAAGTTAAACACCCCCCGGGACCGGAAAAATAAGCTTTTAATCAAAATCGGCCAAAGAGTACTAGTACTTTACTGATGTACTTTTTCAATTTTTTTTCGATTTTCTCAAAATTTGCTCCAACGATTTTTTTTAAAATTCAAAAATCAATTATTTTTTAGATGCTCTTAAAAATGTATATTCTCATTTTGCGATTGAAATCTTCTGAAGACCACTTTACTCTTGTGTTTCATAGGAAAGATAGGAAAAATGGTTGCCATGGTAACAAAATATAAATATTTTCCCATACTTATAAATTTTACATCTGAATTCAAATGTACCGTACTGTCGGGAACTAAATATATTTCGACACAAAAAATCTGGTGTGACAAGCACAGTGCACAACTTTCGATTACCGAAGGTAAGAGAAAGTTGTGTGCTGTGCGCCAGTCACACCAGATTTTTTGGATTCAGGGGACCTCAAAACGTGAAGATCCATCAAAATCTCGACATCGAATTTTTGACATGAATCCAATACTTTCTCTCTATATATATATTACATATATACATAGGTAAGAGAAAGTAAAAACAATGATAATTGCCTGTTCTTTGGCGTGTATAAAACTTTCAAACGCCTTTTCTCCAATTGTTGAATTTCGGACTTTTCGCCACTTAATTATTGAAATTTGGGAAACCTGTCAACTTGTTAATTAATATAAAATCGGTAAAGGAAATGTATTTACAAAGCGCCTCTTAAAGAATTTTTCTTCTATTAAAGTTGGTTAATTGATGTCAATTTAGATTATAAATAAATTGTTTCTGATTAGATTCTAGAACGCAAATCGATTTCTTCTTAGTTAAGTTCTTCTTAATGATCATTTGTCTGGTCCAGCGTCCCAAGGCTCGCCTATCAGATGGATCCCTTGACGTAACCATTATTAACGCAGACGAAGAGACAGACTTTCGGTTCATCTTCTTCTAAGGACTAAGCTGATAAACAAATACATAGGGTTATTCTAATTTTACTATTTTGTCTTATCTAAATGTAATACGATATCATTATTTAAAAATATAAATTAGGAAGGATTACATGGACAGAAGTTCTGTCACAGAACGAATTACAAAATTTATTTTAAATCAAGAATATCTTTCTTTTTTAGAATATAATTTGTAAAAATTTTTAATAATTTAAATTAGAATTGGGTAGTTACTATATATATATATATAGGAAGTACCTAAACATAAAAATAAGCCATGCAAATAATCTTGAGTTTTAGATATCCGGCTTTAACTATTGTTTTGTAAGGATTGTATTTCCTATTAAAATTACTCTATGCCATAGTTACTCATGCTTATTTTGCTCACCGCTCCCTTTGAGAATGTGTTTTTTTTAATTAAACGATATCAATTTTTACTTTACTTTAGTACGTGATTAGTGTGTATTTTTTTATCAATTTTTACTTTACTTTAGAACGTGAGTAGCGTGTTTTTTTTGCCTTTTCTAGACTATATTTTTTAATCTGTCCACACCCCTTCTGCGCCATCCCAATGCCCCTTAATTTTCTCTGAATCTTCTACTGCCCCCCCCCCCCCCGAAAGTCTCAAATGCCAACAAGGGGGCTTTATCGCCTACGTTGAGAACCTATGCCCTTAATCATGGAATCTTGGCCTCATACCTTTTTTCAAGTCAATTTTCTTGGATTCGGTGACTTGAAATGAGAATTCAATATAGACCTATCTATTATCAAAAAAAAAAATTGTGACTTTTGGTATACGAGGCTAGCACGCTAACCTCTACACCAAACCCCGAGGGCAAAAATTTATTTAAAAATTGCAAAAATAATCAACAATTAAAAAAAAAAAATTTTCATTTATTCTGTAGGCCTTTGGGCTTTTTTTTAACTTATCTTTTCATAACTAAATGATACACTGTATCTTATCTTTATTTATATACAGAGATGTCATTTCAAATTTAGCTTGGGGGGGGGTGAGAGGTGGGAGAAGAGGGACAAAAACATTACATCAATATAACTATCTTTTACTTCTCGTGTTTCTTACTTTAACCAAACGTCGCGGGTTCGGACCCCAGGCAGTTCGATGATTTTATTTAAACCAATTGGATACCAAATGACTTAAATAAGAATGCCTGGACCCCATATATGTATATTAAATCAATAACGGTTATCGTAAATGTCTTATATGGCCTGAGTTGCCGAAAAAGACAGTGTAAATGTGAGTGTGAATGAGAAAAAAAGTGTGATTGTTTAAAAAAAAAAAGGCGAGGGTCCGCCGCAGGCGGGCCCGAGCCAGCTGGAGGGGGTCCAGGGGGGCGAAGCCCCCGGCTGGCGAAGCCCGCCGAAGGCGGGCGACGCGGCTAGTTTAATTAAAAAATTATTATTAAGCCTTGCTAACATTTTTTCTTTTGTAAAAGGTTAAAATAAATAAATAGCTGCGATAGAAAATTCTTTCATTAAGCATTTATTAATAATTAGTATATTTTGCAGACGAGCCATGAACACGAAACGTGTTGTTATTATTTTTCCCCTTGGAGTTGGATGGATGAGGATGGCCAGCCAGCTCTTGTTTCTTCTTGTTGTTGTTGTTGTCGATCACGATTAAGGCAGGCGTGAGTCGGTCTTGCTGTTGTTGTTGCTGTTGAGGTTGTTCAAGACGTCGCCTTGCGCGCCAACTCCAACACAATCGGGGGGATTGGTGAGGGCCTTCAGGGGGGCGGCGGCCTGGGGCCCCAGTTAAGTCGATGATCGATGGTGCACACTAACAGCCTAATGGTTTTCTAAGTCCATAGAGAGAGAGAGAGTCAATTAACCATCACGGATAAACCACCTTCAATCCACTCCCCTCCCCCGTCCCACATTCCCTTCTTCAACTTAGATTCTCTACCTTAAGAAACATCCTAAGAATTTGCACTTGAAATACTTAGAATTCTTTTCGAAATTTAAATCTTTTAAATCAATGAATTAATTGAAAATTCCTTTAATTTTTAATTACCTATTTGCAAGTTGCTTACTATAATAGGTTTATTATTATTATTATTTTTTTATTTATAAAACACTTTTCTTTGAATCTTATCTTTTGCTTAAAACAAGCTTGTTTGGATTATATATTCAATAAAAAAATCTCGAGGTCGAATTTTTTGACGATTACAATACTCTCTCTCTAGGTATATTGAATAGAGTGGATGACCCAGGTAAAAAGTGTTTTTTTTTTCTTGGTTCATTAAACTTTAAGCTACTTTTAGGTATAAATGTTAATTAGGATATATAGATGCAGTATTTTTGTATAGTCAACCAATTTTATTTTTAGTATTTTTAGGGCCGGTTGTTTGATGTATGGGTAGCTAGTTGACTTATGGTCAGTGTGTAATGCAGTAATCAACTTGCATTGTTAACTGAGAATTTTTTAAAACTTCCCCACCCACAGGGGGGGTTGATGACAACTCTATTTATATATGTAAAATATAAATATGCTCTAAGTTTATTTATTATTATAATATTGATGTTAATATGAAAAAATTAGATAAATGAATGTATTATAATTTTCTAGCTTTGAAGGCTGAAGATGGCAGGGTTGATCCCAGCCAAAACGTCCCAATAAAGAGTGTTCATTACTGAATAAAGGCTCAATTATTTGGCTGCATCCTCTTTCCTATTAAACATATCATCTACAGCATAGGCGTAGCCAGGGGGGTTTTGGGGGTTCAAACCCCCCCCCATGGGACCCAAGTCATGACTAAATATTTAATACAAATTATATTTCATATAAAATAAGAGAAAGTAAAATATAATAATTTACTCTAGCTAAAAAAACAAGCCAATATGATTTATAAATAACCTAAAATAATCTTAAATTTTTGAAAAAAATTTCTTGATCCCCCCCCCATCAAAAATTTCTGGCTACGCCAATGATCTACAGCCACGTTCTATTATTCAATTTATTTTCTTTATTGCATTCAAACCCACCCACAGTGACGTTACGGTCGACTACAGTGGCGGGGTGGGCAGGGGGAGCATTTGACCCTCTCCGGGGGGGGGGGGGCCAGGGCCCCCCCCCAAAAACCCCCCTGCTTCAAGGGCTCTGATTTTTTTTTAATTCTAAATAAAATATTTCAATATAGTATCTATGAGTATAGAAACTGTACAAAATTAAACAATTAATTAAATTAAAATATCTTTTGGCCAAATTTGAGATATCTATTTGTAAGAAAATTTTAAGAAAAAAGTTTTCTCCCTCCAAGATAAAGTTGAAATGACTCTACTGGTCGACTATGCGACCATCTTCATGGCTTCCAGGTCAATAATTTTTTTTTTTTTTTTGGTCCTTTTTCGGCATCGACGGCTTAGACCCCGCCAATATTTATCTAATTGGTAGACAATCATTTTAAATAGTTTTTTTTTTTTTTTTTTTTCAAAAAAACATTCACACTTTTTTCTCATTCACACAGTCTTTTCGGCAATTCAGGCCATTTAAGACTTAAACGATATCCGTTAATGATTATTATACATATTGGGGTCCAGGCATTTTTATTTAAGTTATTTGGTATCCAAATGCCTTAAATAAAATTATCGGACTGCCTGTGGTCCGAACCCGCGACGTTCGGTATAGAAGGTAGACACGCTACCAACTACTCCAAGCCCCGTGGGCTTTTAAATAGTTAAATAGTCACAGTCTTGTTAAATAAATTTAAATAAATTTTTGTCGCATGGGACGAGATGCGAATCCGCTACCTTTGGTGCAAATGGCCAGCATTCTAACCACTACATCAAGGCCCGGAGTACAAATAAATAAAAAAAAGATATGGTAGAAAATATAAATGGTAGCTGGGTTTTTGGACCTTTTCTATTTTTCTTAGATAAAAGTGATAAAAATTCATTTGAAGCTTAATTATTTTGCAACTACGTCACAAAAGAAATTAATTATTTTGTGAGTTCGAAAATGAAATAAAAAAAGTACGTGCTTTATAATGTATATAAGCCTACATATTTCAGACTGTAAATATAAAAAATTATTTCTTTCTCAGCATTATTATTTTAATTTATTTTCTTTTTCTTATTCTTTTTTTTTTTTAACAAACAACAAACAAAAAAGTCTTGAAAGCAGTTTCGTTTATTTTATAAAAGTATTCAAACTTTGCCTTGTGAGCTTGCACACACAAATATATATATATATATATATATACACTCACACACAAGCAAAGAATAGATTTGCCACACGAAATTTAATAAATATAAAAAAGATAGACCGTCGCGTTGGTCGTCGCCGAAATAATAATATTTGAGGCCCGGGGCCCTCGAAGGGAATTGGTTGCCCTCTGGCCCATGTAAATGAGTTATTCGCCACCGCACAAACCCGAGCACGTTTTTAATTTCGGCAAACACCCCTTTTTTAGCCTCACCTTACCGAGTATCGAGCTACGCACAACACACCCTCCTATATCTATCTCTGTCTACAACATGACGGGCAAACAAACAACCTGCTTAATAAATATAACATCTCTCAAAAAAAATTGCACGACGATCTGTCTTTTGTACAAACAAAAACTAATTATGTTATTCTTCATCTCATATAAATAAAAACTTAATTAAAATGTATAAATATTAATTCTTAGGTCCATATTCTCCACTATTTTTACTTTCTCATACCCTATACTAGGTAAATGAAATATATAGAGAAAAAGCATTGCGATCATGTCAAAAAATTCGATGTAGAAATTTTGGATGGATATACACGTTTTGAGTTCCCCTGAGTCCAAAAAAAGAGGGTTCCGTAAATTTGTCTGTCTGTCTGATTGTCTTTAAACAAAATATCTCAGGAACGAAAAGAGCTAGAGGTTGAAATTTCATATTTAAGTTAGGCACCTCCCTGAGCCTGAAAATAAGCAATTGAACAAAATCGGCCAAAAAGTGCTAATACTTTACTGACGTAATTTTTCAGTTTTTTTTTTTCGATTTTCTCAAAATTTGCTCCGACGATTTTGATTAAATTTCATGAATCAACTAATTTTTAGATGCTCTTTAATAAAAGAATATCAGTAAGGTTATATTTATCACGAATGTGTTTATTAATTGAAATGTTATTATTAGGAGAATTTTTAATTATAGACCACATTTTTGTATTAAATATTTATTAAAAATAAATAAATACTGTACAACGTTTCGACTGCTTATTCTGCAGCCGTTATAAAGTACTGTGCACTTGCTCCGACTCAGGTGAACCAACTGTCATGTCCGTTACTTGCCTTTTTATATACAGCGACATCAGCGCCATCTGTCGGCATGTCTGTGAAGTTAGATTCAAATTTTCCCGCGCTATTTTCACTCATTTCCATGTTTTAAGTTAGTCACAATTATCAAAGCAGGTGTTTACATAAAAACATGATGTTACAATAAGTTTCCTGAGTTTGAATTTTTACATAGATGTTACAAAATATTATTATTAAAAATAAAATTATATATTTTTAATAAATATTTAATACAAAAATGTGGTCTATAATTAAAAATTCTACTACTAATGATATCAAATGGAGATTTTTCGTGAAAATTAGTTTTGAATGCCCACTTTACTGATGCGGGAAGCATTCTTAGCGCAGGGTCATCTATGAAAATGTGTGGTCAAGTTAGGAACTTAGGAGATAAGGGCAACTAAAATATCTCGACACAAAATATCTGGTGTGACAATCACAGTACACTTTCTCTTACCTTATTGAAGATAAGAGAAAGTTGTGTGCTGTACGACCAGTCACACCAGATTTTTCTGGATCATTTCTATCTTAAATGGGCTTATTTATTTTATCAATAGGCTTATATAAAACCCTCGCTTAAAACTTTAGTTTTGCTTGCTCAAAAAAGATTTTTTTTTTTTTAAACAAACAGAGTCGTTGATTTTAATATACGATCAAATGGTCATTTCACAGTTGGCTTCTTTTAAGAAAGTGAGGGGAGTGGAGAAAAAGATAATAATTTAAAACGTCATTATTTTTTGCAACTTGTGCGAAAATTTTTTTTGGATTAGATACTTAGCAACATTTATATGAATCTTTTCAGTAAAAAATAATTTTTATCATTTGATGAATAAAACAATTTTTACTTTCGTTATTATTTCGCTAATGTTAATAATTAGAAATACAATAATTAATTTTTCACGTTTGAACTTCAAATGAAGTAACCTTGTGAGTGATTTAAGTTATTTTATTATTATTATTTGAAATTCCTACAGGGATCCCCGTTTATTTACCCGGAGAACAGTGGCGTTATTTGGGGGGGGGACTCTGATTTTTTATAAAATTTTGTATTATTCTAAATAAAAATCTTTCAAAATATATCTACGAGTATATACACTGTACAAAATTAAACAATTAATTAAATTAAATATCTTTTGGTCAAATTGGAGTACCTATTTGTAAGTTAATTTTAAGAAAAAAAATGTTTGCTCCCCCTCAAGAAAAGTTGAAATAACGCAACTGCCCGAGAAGCTTTCATGCTGCGAAGCACACCTCAAACCCAACCGGCTTCTGGCCGTAGCCATCTACTGGCACCCCGTGAAGTTACATTATTCAAGTAATGGCCCCGTTAAACTTTCTCTAAATTCTCCTCCTGAGTTTATTTCTAGCTAGCGAGCTAATATTTATTTTTTGTTTTGGGAAAGATTTGTACTAGAAAATGTTTTAAAAACATTTTAACCCATGAAAACATTTCAATTTGGTTTTGAAACATCTTAAGCTCAGATATAATTTTGTGTTTTTAGGTCATTTAGATTTCGCTCATATTTTAATTAATATCATTTTGAACTACGAAGGCCTATATATACAATTGAATGGAGAAAAATCAGCATCGAAGACCTCCAATCGGTGTGTCAAATTTCGATATTATGCAAATATAATGAACACAGAGAAGAACGACTGCTAAAAGAAGAACATCCATATTTCCCAGATTCTTATTTATGTTAAAGGAGACAGAGAAATTACTGATTTTGAATATCCTATATTTAAATCAACCCTTATGGGAATAAAATAAAACTATATTATGGCAAAGACCCCCTTTGAACTCTGATAAATTCTATTAATATTTCAAAAAGCGAATTAACTATTTAAAAAATTATGTCATAAAAAATATAAATATATATGGGGCATTCCACGCCAACTCGACCACTTCCTGAACCCGACCATTTTTGATTTGGCTGAAAGTTTGTTGTCTTTTTTGTACCCTATTGAAAACGTGTTTGAGAATTTTTTCAGATTTTACGACCCAGCCAAAAAAAAAGTTATAGCATTTTCAAAAAACATCGATTTTTTTTTAAATAACCGTAAAACTGTCAAAAATTAACTTATCGGGACGATTTTTTTTTTGAAATTTTTTGTCTTTAAATGTACTTTTCAGAAAAAAAAATATGACAAAATTTTACAGATTCATCTTGAACGTTTTTTTTGACATTTTCGTAAAAAAACAAAAATTTCAGGATGAATGACACTTTTTTTTAATTTTTTTTTTTATAAAAAACTTAGATTTTTTCTACAATTGCTCTGAAAATTTCAGAGTGGGATTATTTCGCTTTCTATTTTTTTTTTTATTTTTGAAAAAAAAAAAAAAAAAATTTTTTTCTCCGCTTATTTATCATGACGGTGCTCTTAAATTCTTCCAGGATTGACTGAGATTCTAGAAAATTGAAGAAAAATAATAATAATAATAGTTAGGGGTGATGAAAACCGAGAAAATTCCCATTTATCCTGAAAAAATTAGAAATTAGTTGTGTATTCAACTACTGAAGTATTTGAAGCGTCAAGTAAAAGCTTAGAAACATGGGCGTAACTAGGGAGTGCCAGGGGAGGCCTGGCTCTCCCCGGAAGCTCCTTGCCCCAAGAAAAATTGAGAAAATATATGGGGCTTTTCAGGGCCTCGGAAAAGTGGCTGGTCCACATGCCCCCCCCCTTCTTATTTTTCTTGGGGCAAGAGACTTTCAGTGAGAGAGGCACTCCCTAACGCTCCGGATCCCGCCCATGTAACAAAGGGGAGGGTACGACCTTGGCATTTCATTTTGGGATGAAACTTCGGGTGATGATTGTAGACCGTTAGGGGGTTCACCCCTTGAAATAGTAACGCGCAACGCTCAATAGTTTCGGAGAAAATGACGTTTAAAAAAATTCAAAGTCCGCTTATATACTAGTTGGGCTTTTTATATGACAATGGCGACAATAGTCTAGTAGGTAGCGTGTCTACCCACCAAATGGGCGCTTGGGGTTCGGAATCCCGTGCACGACTTGTTTTTTTTTTTAATTAAAATATTTATTTTATTGTTTTTACAATTAAATAAATTTATTATTTAATATTAAAGATTATTTATTAATAAATAACTATAGTGTTATTTTGCTAACAAAAAAAAGACTAAATTTTAAATCATAATTATATTCAATAGTAATATTTTAAATAACTACCAAATAAATACACTATTATTTAATAAACTATTATTCAAAATACTATAATTTAGGCTATTAATAAGTAAAAAGTTTCAATCTTATTTCTTGATTTTACATTATAAGCATTTATACATTATACTTTTTTTTTTACAAACGTGAGACTGAATGATAATCATCATAAAAACATTTGAAACAAAAATTTTTTCGGCATCTAGCACAATTAATTAAAGCGGAATAATTTTTACAAGAACAATGAATTATTTTTTAAAAGATCAGTTGGAAAACAGACAAACATCATTTACGTTCACAAAAATTTCTCTATTAATAAATAATCTATAATATTAAATAATAAATTTATTTAATTGTAAAAACAATAAAATAAATAATTTAATAAAAAAAAATAGCAGTCGAGGCGAGATTCGAACCCCAAGAGCCCGTTTGCGTGGTAGACGTGTACGCTACTCTAGATATTGTCCCCATTAGTCATATAAAAAGCCAATTAGATATGTTCGAATCTGAATTTTTTAAACGTCATTTTCTCGTATCTATTGAGCGTTACAGGCGTCAGCTTCCCTTCAAGGGGTGAATCCCCAACGGGTCTATTTTCAATCATCACCCGAAGTTTCATCCCAAAATGAAATCCCAAGGTCGTAGCCCTCCCCCTTGTAAGCTTTTACTTAACGCTCTTTGCCCCTTTCAGTATTGACTGTACTCAACTTGCCAATATAGATCTAATTTTTTCAGGATAAATGGAATTTTCTCGACCATCGCACAATATTATTATATTATTTTTCTTCAATTTTTTCTTCTCTCGGACGGTCCTGGAAATTTTTCAGAGGACCATTTTTTTTTAATGATATCCAGACTTTTTTCTCCGCTTATTTATCATGATGATGCTCTTGAAATTCTTCCAGGGAATTGTTCCGAGATTCCTCGAAAATTGAAGAAAAATAATAGTTTTTATATAGTTGGGGGTGATGAAAGTCGAGAAAATTCCATTTATCCTGAAAAAATTAGGAAATTAGTTGTGTATTCAGGACTACTGAAGGATTTGATTTTGCGTCAAGTAAGCTTACAAAGGAGGGCACGACCTTGGGATTTCATTTTGGGATGAAACTTCGGGTGATGATTGTAGACCGTTAGGGGGTTCACCCCTTGAAATAGTAACGCGCAACGCTCAATAGATACGGAGAAAATGCCGTTTAAAAAATTCAAAGTTCGCTTATATACTAGTTAGGCTTTTTATATGACAATGGCGACAATAGTCTAGTAGGTAGCGTGTCTACCTACCAAACGGGCGCTTGGGGTTCGAATCTCGCCTCGACTTATTTTTTTTTTTTATTAAATTATTTATTTTATTGTTTTTACAATTAAATAAATTTATTATTTAATATTATAGATTATTTATTAATAGAGAAATTTTTGTGAACGTAAATGATGTTTGTTTGTTTTCCAACTGATCTTTTAAAAAATAATTCATTGTTCTTGTAAAAATTATTCCGCTTTAATTAATTGTGCTAGATGCCGAAAAAATTTTTGTTTCAAATATTTTTATGATGATTATCATTCAGTCTCACGTTTGTAATAAAAAAAGTATAATGTATAAATGCTTATAATGTAAAATCAAGAAATAAGATTGAAACTTTTTACTTATTAATAGCCTAAATTATAGTATTTTGAATAATAGTTTATTAAATAATAGTGTATTTATTTGGTAGTTATTTAAAATATTACTATTGAATATAATTATGATTTAAAATTTAGTCTTTTTTTTGTTAGCAAAATAACACTATAGTTATTTATTAATAAATAATCTTTAATATTAAATAATAAATTTATTTAATTGTAAAAACAATAAAATAAATATTTTAATTAAAAAAAAAAACAAGTCGTGCACGGGATTCGAACCCCAAGCGCCCATTGGGTAGGTAGACACGCTACCTACTAGACTATTGTCGCCATTGTCATATAAAAAGCCTAACTAGTATATAAGCGGACTTTTTGAATTTTTTAAACGTCATTTTCTCCGAAACTATTGAGCGTTGCGCGTTACTATTTCAAGGGGTGAACCCCCTAACGGTCTACATTCATCACCCGAAGTTTCATCCCAAAATGAAATCCCAAGGTCGTGCCCTCCCCTTGTTAGAAGCATGGGCGTAACTAGGGGAGTGCCAGGGAGGGCCTGGCTCTCCCCAGAAAGCTCCTTGCCCCAAGAAAAATAGAGGGGGGGGGCATGGGACCAGCCATCTTCCGGAGGCCCTGAAAAGCCCCATATTTTCTCAATTTTTCTTGGGGCAAGGAGCTTTCTGGGGAGAGCCAGGCCTCCCTGGCACTCCCCTAGTTACGCCCATGTTTCTAAGCTTTTACTTGACGCTTCAAATACTTCAGTAGTTGAATACACAACTAATTTCTAATTTTTTCAGGATAAATGGAATTTTCTCGGTTTTCATCACCCCTAACTATTATTATTATTATTTTTCTTCAATTTTCTAGAATCTCAGTCAATCCTGGAAGAATTTAAGAGCACCGTCATGATAAATAAGCGGAGAAAAATATTTTTTTTTTTTTTTTTTTTCAAAAATAAAAAAAAATAGAAAGCGAAATAATCCCACTCTGAAATTTTCAGAGCAATTGTAGAAAAAATCTAAGTTTTTTATAAAAAAAAAAAAATTAAAAAAAAAAAGTGTCATTCATCCCGAAATTTTTGTTTTTTTACGAAAATGTCAAAAAAAACGTTCAAGATGAATCTGTAAAATTTTGTCATATTTTTTTCTGAAAAGTACATTTAAAGACAAAAATTTCAAAAAAAAAATCGTCCCGATAAGTTAATTTTTGACAGTTTTACGGTTATTTAAAAAAAAAAATCGATGTTTTTTGAAAATGCTATAACTTTTTTTGGCTGGGTCGTAAAATCTGAAAAAATTCTCAAACACGTTTTCAATAGGGTACAAAAAGATGACAAACTTTCAGCCAAATCAAAAATGGTCGGGTTCAGAAGTGGTCGAGTTGGCGTGGAATGCCCCATATATATTTATATTTTTATGACATAATTTTTTAAATAGTTAATTCGCTTTTTGAAATATTAATAGAATTTATCAGAGTTCAAAGTTATACTTTGCCATAATATAGTTTTATTTTATTCCATAAGGGTTGATTTAAATATAGGATATTAATAATAAAATAATACTTACCTTGAGAAGTCCTCATTTGGAAAAGAAATGACATTATCTCCTCTCCCTAAATAACTTTATCATATTTAATTTAGAAAAGAACTTTTAATTAAATAGAAAAAATTTCTAATACAAATAAATTATTCTGTAAATTAATATGATTGTAAAGAAATATAATTATTTTAATTTTTTTTTTATTGCATTGATATCGCTTCTAATGCACTCTATTTTTTTTTTATTTTGAGCCCTGTTGTATTAATTATATTTGTATGCTTTTATAATGCTTTGTATAAAGTGTTTTACTCTACTATTAATTAACTACTAATAAGATAACATGTACAACTTTTTTGTATGGTAAAAAAAAAAAAAAAACTGATGTAGCACCCCCAAAGCCTTCCAAGGTAGAAAAATAATAATAAATGCTATTTTTCTTTTTTAAGGTCTTACATCAAGCTGACAGCATTGGAAGAAATCATTTGGTAATGGAAAAAGACAGGTAACAAATCTTTAAAATATATTATTAGTAGACTATTTAGTGATCTCAAGGTTTGTTTCATATTAAAGGGAGAATATTAATTGAAAAATACTTTTAAAGAATTAAAAATATTTATTATAATTAATATTCTTCTATAAATAAAAAGCTAACTTTGAGATTATTAATAATCTTTAATTAAATAGTATACTAATAATATATTTATTACTTCAATAGTAACATGAAAAATATTTAAATTAGGTTTAATTAATATTCTCATAGTAAAATAATTGAAATTATTAATATTCTTGAATATAATATTTATATACTAGTGATAGGTAATAGAAAAGAAAAGAAAGTCATGATTCAGGTATATAATAGTCTTTATTAGTAAATCATTATATAGAAATCTACTATGAAGGCAGACGATGTGATCAGTCTGACTGTCCACCAGGGAATATAGGGAACGGACAACACGTAGTGAAAATATGGTGCGTTTTTTCAGCCTCTCTAGCGTCAGCTGACCGAACTAAAAAGGCACCCATATATCAAGGCGGTCTATTTAAAAAAAATAAATGGTTTCTCCCCAGTATGAAAAAAAATGGCTTCTCACCAGTATGATAAAAAATCAATGGCTTCTCACCACTATGACTAATAATACAGGGCTTCTCACCAATATAAATAAAAACTAATAGTTTCTCACCTAAAAGTTTTTCATTAGCGGTTTAAAAAAAAAAGAAATAGAAATGGATAAAAACACTACATAAATTAAAAGCTTATACATTTATTAAAAATAATAAATCAAACAGAATACATTGTTATTTTTCTTATATGTTTGCTTATAGTTATAGAAAAAAAAAAAATTAAATGCCTAAAAAGTGATGAAATGAACCAAAATTAGGTAGGGCGATAGCGACGGGGACTCGTTAGGACTCGAGGGTTTTTATGCCTTTAATTCGAAGGCTTTTCCCCTATATAAATATATATTATAAAAAATATATATATATATATATATATATGTCTGGGCATGGTCATGATCTGCCCCCCCTGAATGACCATGATCTGCCCCCCTCTAGATTTGATCCTGGGAACGCCCTTGCATATATATATATATATATATATATATATATATATATTCTTTATATTTATCACGAATTAAAGCTTTGTGGTTTTAAATATTATTATTAGAGGAATTTTTAATCATAGACCACATTTTTGTTTTATATAATATAATATTTTATATAGTATAAAACTATATATATATATATATATATATATAATTTTATAATTTTAATAAATATTTAATACAAAAATGTGGTCTATGATTAAAAATTCCTCTAATAATAATATATATTCTTTTATATATGAAAAAAGACAGAAACATAACAGATATGGAATCATCAATAAATAGATAATAATCTCTTAATACTAAACTAATAAATATATACTACATATATTAACAAATAAAAAAATCTGGTGTGACTGGCGCATAGCACACAACTTTCTCTTACCCTTCGGTAAGAGAAAGTTGCGCACTGTGCTGGTCACACCAGATTTTTTGTGTCGAGATATATTTAGTTTCCCATAGCACCTTAGTTTCAAACTTGCATTTTAAATGTTGACTGCTTCAAATAAACTATGGTTATTTTTCAAAATTTTAATCTCATATTTGGACATTTTATACACAATATAGAATCGTAAATAAATACAAAATTTCATAAGAATTGGAAAAAAAAATTTTAAATGCGTAAAAAGTTCTAAAGGGGACCCCCTTTTGAATCGAAATTAACATACAAATCCCTATAGGAAATTAACATTGTTTCTATGCGAAGATAAGGTGGAAAGGGAATTTAAAAAGAGTAGAGACAGGCGATAATGTTTGCAAGTGAGAGAGAGACATATATGTTTTCTTTGAAACAATTAAAGACACAAATAAATTTAAAAAAAATGGGAATTTAAATAATAATTGATTTTTAATCTAATAAAAAGAAAAAGATTTAAATTCCGTTACCATGGCAACCATTTCTATCTTTCCTATGAAGAACAAGAGTAAAGTGGTTTTCAGAAGATTTCAACGGCAAAATGAGAATATACATTTTAAAGAGCATCTAAAAAATAATTGATTTTTGAATTTTAAAAAAAATCCTTGGAGGGAATTTTGAGAAAATCGAAAAAAACTGAAAAAGTACATCAGTAAAGTACTAGTACTTTTTGGCCGATTTTGTTCAAAAGCTTATTTTGAGATTCTTCAAAGGTACTTAAGTTAAATATAAAATTTCAACCCGGTAGCTCAACTCCTTCATGCTAAAAAAATGGTTCCACACATACAGACACACATACATACACACATACACACACACAGACCAATTTGCGGGACCCACTTTTTTGGACTCAGGGGACCTCAAAACATGTATATCCATCAAAATCTCGACATCGAATTTTTGACATGATCGCAATACTTTCTCTCCTATATATTTCATATATAGGGTACGAGAAAGTAAAAATATAACAAATGGAAAAATGTTGCCCAATATAACAAATTAGTTAAAATGTAGAGTAATTCTGTATAAAATTGGAATTATGTATACTCTGCAAAAACAAAAAATTATGCAAATGATTATGATTAGAGTGAGGTGGATAACTGAGTAGATATTGTAGTAAGGTTCCGCAAAACTTCGTATCTAATTGAAGATAAGCTCGATTTTTTATGGATCTGAACCATAAATTTCGAGTTGAAGAATCCCTCGGAAACGTAAAATATCTAACATTCATATTTGTTGAATACGAGTTTGTGCATCCTGGTACAGCACATTTTTTTTGACGAAGGCGAACCATTTCTTGGCTGTTAATATTAAATATACAAATTATAATTAAAACATGATTCGGATTTTATTTTATCTTTATTTTGATAGACAGTTCAAGATACAAATAATAAACAAAACATCTAAATAAATACATTAATGAATCAAAATATTGGAGTTTTAATTTTGTATTTATTTAAATAATATTTATACGTTAATTAAAAATGAAATTTGGATTATAAAACAACATACCTTCTCTAATTTTTCGTATCGTTGAAACAATAAACACTTATCGCTTAATGAATGAGATGTTAAATGAAAATTTCTACTTGGACCCTCCGTTCAGGTGGCCTGAGGTCATTGCCCTTGAAGTGCATGACAATAGCCGAATGGAGCACACATTCGAATTTGGAAGCAAATGTTTCAACCAATCAGATCTCTTCAAATTTCCTGAGTAGCGTCCCCTTGAGGCGGCTGACCGAACCTATGCAACAGTCCGAACATAGGAACTATGGCTAAAAAAAACGCACCACATTGCCCTATTCAGTTGACACCCCCCTGCTGTCCACCACCATCCCCGACCACCAACCCATGCGCGCAATGACTTATATAGCCTCCAGTCCCCACTCTCTGGCCCCTGGCGCATGCGCAGAGAGCTGGAGTCGACAAGAGGCGACGGCGGCGGCCGCCCGCTTGCCCCCTGCATGTATGCATCCTATCATGCAGCAAGGCAAAGAAGGCCGCCGGCTCTCTGCGCGCCAGGGGCGCTAAAGAGAATATATTTATTAAATATATTTACATATCTAATAAATATATAAAGTCTTTAGCATTTATTCTGGTTTAAATTCCCTTGGATGAACCAAGGCAATGAGACTTGGATGTTCTTGGTCAGGCCGAGGCCCTAAGCTCCCCCACCACGACAAGGTGACATCCTCGGGGGAGAAATTATTTATAATAATTAAAAATTGGAATAAATATGCAGTATGATTATTCAAATGAATAATCATTTTTTTTATTCCTTATTATACTTACACTTTTGTTTGAATTTTTTTTCTGAAATAAAATATTTTATTATATATTATATTGTTTTTTTTTCGGAGTTATTTCTAAAAAAAATATAAAATTAATGACTTGTATATTATAATTAATTCATGCATTTAATAAAAAGAAAAAAACTTACATGGCATTTTTATTTTTCCCTCAGAAATTAGTCTTCTAATAAAACTGCATCTTTAGGCATCAAAATAATTAACTCTTAGAGAACTCACTCGGGGTATGAAAGTGATATCCTTGAATGTATGATGAGATCCTGCTCAAATCTGAAAACAATTAAGAAAGTTGCCTTTAATATATAGAAAGATTAAGTCAGATTAAAAAAAAATATTAATATTCAAAAGCAGGGGGTTGATTGAGTCTTGTAGAAAAATTGCAACTAGAATTAAAGGCTTTATTTTTTTTTTTTAATTTAATTAATATTAAATATACTTGACTTAAAAAAATATATAAATATTGTATAATTAATAATTAAGAATTTAAACAAGTTGCTTTTATTTTTCTTTTAATTCAGTTGCAATCATTTTGAAGATCTCACTCAAACCCTTCAGTCAGATTAAAATATTTATTTTTTTATTTCTTACTTAATTAAATATCACTTTGAAAAATTAAAAATTAAATTTTCTGAAAACTTTTCTAGATTATATTTAAAATAGGGTAAAAGATCTTGGCAAAAAATGACGACCACGATTACACGCCATAGTCGGAGAACTCGCGTAGTCATAATTAAAATAAATAGTTCATTTATTTATTATTTTGAATCTGACTGACAGAGATACCATCTTATTATGCTTTTAATATTCAATTTTTTTTTAATTATGCCAAAATGAGGCTGAGCGCGATGACGAAATGAAATCTGTGTTCCTAACGGTGCAATGAAAATTTCTAAATAAAAGTATTATTGATTTTGAAAATGACTCTACGATGAGGAGGATGGTCATTTCACTCGACAATGGAGTTGTGGTGTAATCGAGATGAACATCGTCATCGTGGCTATTAAATATTAAATGGGTTCATGACATTTAGCATTTAACAAACGAAACAGACCAAGAAATTATCAACATCAGAAAGCAGGAGGTTTACTTGGCGTGTAAGTTGCAGATGGAGATGCAAAATAAATAAATAAAATTCCGATCCACCGAATGGCAGATGCAGCAGGTAGGTGACGGACAATGAGTCTGAATGAAAATCCAGAAAATAAATTTATTTATTTTGCATCTCCATCAGCAACTTACACGCCAAGTAAACCTCCTGCTTTCTGGTGTTATTTAGCATTTAGTCCAAATGTTTTTTAACCGTTATGAGTATCAATGGACGATATCCTTTCAGGAGTCGCTTTCTTCTACCACCAGTCATCGAGTATCCTATGATCTCGCCAAACGAATGCTTAATTTACTAAGAACAAATTATCAATAACTATTATCTTGTTTTATCCTGATTTAATAGTATTGGAGACCAAAATAAAAAATACTCATCAATAATATACTTTGAAATTTTTAACTTTTCTCCTCCGGAGACGAAAAGAGCATTAGTTTAGTTACATGAATAGGATACGAAATGACCAGAAGGCTGTTTTAGAGGATGAGATCAATATGGAAATAAGCGAGGAGAGATCCAAAGGAAAAGTGGGAAGAAACGGAGAAGGGTGTCATCGGCTTCCATTGATACTCATAAGGAGATCGAAATAAAAATTAAATAAAGACTCACCGAATGGCAGATGCAGCAGGTACGTGACGGACGATCAGTTCGGTTCGAAGAACAGCAAAAGACAAATTGGATGATGCTTTTCTGAAAAAAAAAAAAATAAAATAAAAATTTGTTATATTTTTAAAAGTAAATTAGTCAATGAGTGCAACAAATGCAAATGATGAAATAATTTTAGATTTGTAGAAACGCAAGTGCTGGTAGGGGAAACCCCCCTCCCCCTCCCCACCTTGCTTGACTTGACTGCATCCCTGAAGCAATTTCATTATTTTGATTTTATTAGAATTTGTTTTACTTTGGTTTAAAATTATTTCATAGGCCTATACTCTTATATATTTATTTATATATATATATGATGGAGTGAAATAATTTTAAACCTAAGTACAGTATTGCATTACTTCTACTTTCTCTAACCTCTATATATATGTTAATATATAGAGAAAGTATTGGATTCATGTCAAAAATTCGATGTCGAGATTTTGATGGATCTTCACGTTTTGAGGTCCCCTGAATCCAAAAAAGTGGTTTTCGCTGACATGATCTGTGTGTGTTCAATTTAAAGCATGAAGGAATTGAGCTAGGAGGTTGAAATTGTATATTTAAGTTAGACACCAACCTAGGGCGTGAAAATAAGCTTTTGAACAAAATCGACCAAAGAGTACTAGTACTTTACTGATGTTATTTTTCAGTTTTTTCCGATTTTCTCAAAGTTCGCTCCAACGATTTTAATTAAAATTCAAAAATCAATTATTTTTTAGATTCTCTTTAAAATGTATATTCTCATTTTGCCATTGAAATATCCTGAAGACCACTTTACTCTTGTATACTTCATAGGAAAGATGCTTATAAATTTTTTATCTTGAATTCAAATGTACCATACTGTCGAAAACTAAATATATCTCGACACAAACAATCTGGTGTGACAAGCACAGAACACAACTTTTGATTACCGGAGGGAGTGGAGGGGTCTGTTCTAGGTTCCCGTCTACTGTGTGGTCGCTGTGTGTCGGAACGCAGTGGACGGTTTGAGCAAATACCTCGCGGCTTGCGGTTCCCCAGTGGCTCGATCCCTCCCGCCTCGTTGTCGTTGTTGCTACTTTGCAGCCGGTGAATGCTGTCCACCATGGAGCTGGTTCTAAGCGGGGACATGGCCGAATCTTGCGGCTGGGGGCCGCTGAGCGTCGACGAAATGAGTTACTATCCACAAATTGTCTCACTTGTTGTAAACTCCCCTTCCAAGTATTATTGTTTGCTTGGCAGAGGAGTTAATCATACATTATTTATGTATTTTTTTTAAATGAGATCAATAAACAGGGGGTTGAGGTTGGGTTCTACCCAATTCTTGGCCTCTCATACTAACAGAAAGTTGTGTGCTGTGCAACTAGTCACACCAGATTTTTTGTGTTGAAGTAAGGTAAGTTATATTTATTATTAAAATGTAGGAGAATAATAAAAATGTTCAGTTTATACGATATTATCTAAGTTCAATGTGGGCAGACTCAAGCCACCTGACACTGATTAGAATATTTGTCAGACTTTATAGCCTTAATAGCAAATAAGAAAAAGTAAAAAAGACCCCCCTCAGGTCTTATATATTACTAGACGCAAAGCCCGCCTTCGGCGGGGCTTTCCGTCTAGGCGGGGGCTGCGCCCCCTGGACCCCCTTGCTCGCCTACTTATATACATACCGGTACATACATTTTCCCTTTTCATTTTTATATGTAGAGATTATTTTAGCGGTTAATTATTCATGAACTTAAGATTTTTTGTGAATCATATCCTTTCCGGGACTCTCCCGGTACACAGACAAAAAATTTACGCCGATATTTTAGAATTCAAAATGTAAATAAATAAAAAAAATCGTAAACATGGGTAAATATTTATATTTTGTTACCATGGCGCTATCCCTGAGGCCTGATTGGTTGTTTCACACATCGGACACCCTCTTAGCCTTTTATATATAAGTATGATGATATATATATAAAAGAAAACATTAGAAATTCTTGAAATTATGTTAAGAAATTCTATGTTGTTTGGATTAAAGTGAAAATTAAAACGTTGATTTTACCATACCTTGATTTTACCTATTTAATTTGCAGGTGGATTTCCTCATGATTTATCCATTCCTCGTGATTAGGAATATCTTATCGGAGATCCTGTAACAAAGAATTAAAATAATTAATTTTTTTTTTTTTTTTTTCATTTTCATTTCTATTTAAATATTTAATAAAGAAAAACATGCTCCAATGTATTTTATTTTTATATTATTCAAGGAAAATTTAGGTTTATTTAAAGAAATATCTCCTTGAGAAATTGCCAATATATCGTTTAAGCTAACAAGTTTGCGTTTGATTAGGCAATTTTTTTGCGCCCCCTGGAGTCGAACCGGGATCTCCACGCTTTTACGGCGGGCGGACTATCTTTATCCTAGGTCGCCGGCCCAATAATATATTTAACATCGAAGAATCTCAAACAAGGTCAGGTTAATCACACAGATTCCAGGTCAGAGGAGTTGGATGATAAATAAGGAAACAAAATTTCTCTTATTTATAAATTGAGACATCCAACCAAGGGCGGGCGACAACACGAAAGGATGCGTGCTGTGCGACCAGTCACACCAGATTACCCCCCCCTCCCCCCCCCCGAGAAACCTCTGGATCCGCCTTTGCAATCTGTGTGATTAACCTGAGAATATAATTAACTATCAACTTTAAATGTTTATAATATATTAATTTTCACTTACTTTAATTGAAATAAAATAAGTCTCTTTCTAAATTTTGATGTTTTGACTCTCGAGAAGTTGGGTGAAGTTGTTGCCAGCCAGCCAGCCAAGAGCTAATTGGCATCTGGGTGTTGTAAACTCGCGTGCATTTTTTGGCTAACTTCGACCTGTGCCAGGTAACAGATGGAGATCTGAAAAAACAATAAAAATAATTAATTATAAAATATTCATATTATTCTTTTATCTGAATATTGAATGAATATGTACATTTTGTATTGAACTCAAATAGCAAAGTTTATTCATTTACTATTATATATGAAGATCTGAAGTAAATTTTGATCTAAATGCCATGATCCAAGTCCCAAACCTGTGTGTAGTAGTTCAGATCATTGACATAAAAATACGTGAGCTCTATGTACTCTACACACATAGAAAAAAAAACATATTTATCTCAAAACTTTGAAAAAGGCACTTAGATCATAATTAACTTCAGGTCTTCTTATAGCTAATTGCGAAGATTTAATTGAACCTTGGGAAATAAAAAGATAAAATTCCTCACCAAATGGTGAATGTAGCAGGCAACATCGAGTAAGCATATCGATGTGACAAAGAGCATTCTGATCAAGTTCTGAAATAAGAGAAAAAAAGTAATTAATTTAGAGATACAATAGAATAATTAATCATTTATAATTAAAATAAAATATTATAAATTTTAATAAGGGAAAATTTATAATATAGGGCCGATATTTTAATGTAAAATTTAAAAATTCTATTCAATATAGGGATAAAATGAAGAAATGAAATTTTTAATTACCTGAGGTATGTACAGTGTATATAACATGGATTTATTATTATTTATTTAGGATCAATAAAGATGATAATAAAATGACAATTTGTGAAGTGGCTCTTGTATTTAAACAATGTGTTGGCGCAGGCAGCAAGGAAAAGGCTTTCTTATCTAATTAAGGCCAAAACGGTCTCAGCTACTCTTGGGTTTCGTTTCCTAGAGGCTTATTTCCTGGCTGCCTGCTCCATCACATATTATTTGAGATAATTAGTTTGCTCTACCCAAAATTTCCTCATCTAAATGATAAGTTATAAATGTATATATACACTGTCCCAAGAAATTAACACACCTATAGGTAAAATAAGTAAATAAGTAATAAAAGTAAGAAAAATTTATGAAATTCCGATTATATTGTATTATTTTGATTTGTAAAGATAAAATAAACTTACCTAATATATATGATGATTTCCATTCATAGGAAAAAACATAATTGGATCTTCCATTGATTTTACACACCTCAATTATATATATACTATATTATAAAATTTTGGGCATAATTTGATGTTGTGTCATTCTTCTTCAGGTTATCAAATCTTTGAATATCACATCTGAAATTAAAATGAATGAAAGATATAAATATTAGAAATATTAAGGAGACTATGCATGCATTTATCTAATATAAAAGAAATAGTTAAATAATTCTATGAGAAATCTATAAAGTAGTAATTTGACAGATTGTGCTTAAATGGGGTTTTTAAAAATTTAAAATATCTATCTAAATAATTGACTTGTCGAGAGAAGCAGAGAAAATTTAGGAATTTCTGAATAAATTAAATTGATTTTCAAAGAAATAAAATTAACTAATATATGTATATATATATATATGGGTGATTCTACGCTATTTGAATTTTATTGGTCAGTGGAAAAAATATATGTTAAAATAATTATATCATTGATACTGTATTCTTAAATAATAAAGAATATCGTGTTTTATTGGGGCCATTTAGTCAATTCACGATAACTGTTTCATTTTAGGAATTAATAGTTGAAAATAGTCATAAATGTCAGTATTCTGGGTGTCCCATTTCTAGTTTTTTTACTAGTTTTGTTCGACATTCATTTATTTATTAACTTGACATAATATTTTTTACCATAATTATAAACATAAGTAAACCCCAAAACATAATTAATGAAAATACATTTTAAAAGTATTTGTTATTATAAAAAAAAATACTTGTTTTCACGTGACCTAAAAATGATGTCATCTATTCTGGAAAAATTAAAAGATAAAAATTTATCATAAAAACTGCCAAAGGATAACAATGACCATGAATAACAGGCGTAGTACAGTCTGAAGTAAGAAGCTAGCTAACGGCGTTGAGCATAATTCAAATAATATAGCTTTAATTATTGTTGAATTGTCATAAAGTGTGTTTGGGCCAGTCGATGCAATATTTATTCTGGTAAATAAATCTCTTTATATTTTATCGTTACGTAACTCTACATATGTACAATGCAATGTTTATTGTATGTAAATGTCATGAATTACGTCGAAACTTTGGCAAGAAAGACGCGTATTGTTTTTTTTAACGTAATGTGTGGTTTTGTCATTAGTTTGGCTGTCATTATTCAAGGTGCATTCAAGGGTTCGCATCCCGTCTAATGTGACAAAAATTTATTTCAATTGGATTTAGCTATCAATCCAATTGAAATAAATAGAACGGGGTCTAAATGGCCTTCGATGCCAAAAATGGAATAAAAAAAAAAACTTTGTCAGGGAAAATACCCGCCCACGGGTAGGGACGAAATTTTGTTTCCTTAATATCTTATAGATATAATATGTATGTTTTTTTAATATTAATTCAGCTTTCATTATAAATAGTTAATTGTATGTCACTTTCCTAAGCTTAATTTTCACAATTCTGCCAATAGTGTCTTTCTTCAGGTAACATATTTCTTCTGGTGCTAATAAAACTCAAAAAAATTAAAATATCTTCTGGCCTTTATCATTACAGATACGAAAATAATGTCAACTAAGGAAATCATGAATATTAAATTGAACAGAGTATATTTGGTTTCTGAACACAAAAAATCCAAATAGCGTAGAATCACCCATATATATATATGATGACATTCATTTGAAGAAAAAAAACAAAATTGCTACTTGCCTTGATTTTATTTAAATTCTGTGCTAATCCCGACAATTATTGCTGGCAGTGATAGCTTTTTTTTGTTTTTCTTGAAATAAAAGGAGATTTTAGAATTCATTTTCATTTTTTCATTTCACACATTCATTACACAATTTTTGGAATATTCTGATGATGTTTTGTTTTTGTCCTTCAGATTATCAAATGTTTGGAAATCACATCTGAAATTAATAAGAAAATATTATATATACCGTAAGTAATAAATAAATACTAAGCATGCATTTAAATAACAAAAAAAAATTGACAGCTCAATAATTCAATGGCAAGTTATGAAATTGTGATGAATGATTTGAGTTTTAAACGAATGAGAATGAATTCATTTAAAAAATAATATTATAATATGTAATATAATCTTTTTGGGCTGTTAATTATCTAAAGAAATTCGAAATTTAAAAAATTGAAATGAAAATAAAATTAAATTCAGAAAATTTGACCGAGTTGAACAAAATAATGGATGGATCAAATTTAAATAAATAATTTAATAAATATTAAATTAAAAATAAGTTGAATAGGAAGAATTTAAAAGAATAATTAACAAAAATTTGGTTAGAATAATGAATCATTGCTAGACAAAGCAAACCTGTTGACTCACGAGTTTAGCCTAATTATATTATTTCAAATAATGAATTCATTGAAAATATCAATTCTGAACAAATTAAATAAATATAAATGAATCACTCACCTTGAAAAGTGTAAATAATTGAGATGAAATAGAAACAAATTCGACGTTGAATAATTAGCCTGGCACGAGCTGTCAAGGCAGGCGAGAAGGCAGAGATGCGAAAAAGAGACGAGCCACTCACACCAGGGAAGCGTCGCTGAGTTCATCTTAACTTGATTTGAAAAAAGAAATTATAAAAATAATACTTCTCTTTTCTTAAAATTATTTCATGAATTAAAAAAAAAAATTTATTTAAAATTCTATAAAACATCTAATATTTTTTTTAAAAAGTCAATATGGTTGAACTTCAGAATTGGAGTCAGATAACGTGTGCTCCCTATTCCCTCTCCACTATCGGAAGCCAATTCTAGAGTTCACCCATTTTTACTTTTTTTTAAACGGAAAATAGGGAGTGGAATAATGAAATTAATTATTAATTTGAGTATTTAAAAAAATCGAAGTGATTAAAAGAAATAAATTATTACAAACTTTATATTGAAAACCTATATTAATGAATCATGAAAAAGAGAGGAAATTATAAAAATTTCTCCGTTTATATCGCACCCCTGAGATAGTTTTTTAGCCCGGCCTGTGCCCCCCCCCCCCACGGTGTTTGCGGGGGTGTACGTTACGCCACTGGGACAAATGATATGATATTCGCAACAGGAAAAAATGGAGTGATTTGAGTTACGAGGGAAGGGGATAATTTACTAAAAAAATTTAAAAAAAAAAAGGCAAAACGATGATATCCGGTAATTTAAAAATATTTTTTTGAATGGGGGAGGGAGATATTTAAAAGAGTCGGGCCCTCCTTAAAAAAATTCTGAAAACGCCTCTGATTAGTAAGTGGGGGGGGGGGATTAAATTTTGCCCCTCCCCCCTAACGAATCTCCTAGTTCCGGCCCTGGGTAAAATTAAAAGATAAGTATAAAAAATATATATTTATTGGAATTTAAATGATGAGGATAAATGTTCTTTTTTTTTCTTTCTTTGTCTTTATTATTCCCGCGGTGCGGGGTCGGCGGTAAAGGGGGCGACAGAATGGGTTTTTTGCGACCGGAAGAAATAGAACAGGCCGGCCCGTCGCACGGCCTGACGCCTGTTGGAAATATAGAAGGTAGGGACAGACATATAAAAAATAGAAGGACTGCCAGTCCCAGCTCGGGTAGCTCGTGGTCGCCATCCACGTACCCACAAGATGTGGGCCCTTGAGCAAAATGAGGATAAATGTTAATTTTCTTAAATACAATAGGTGATACTTAAGTTGTAGTTGGAGAGCTTTCCAAAATGGAGAGATGATTCACTTCTTGTATAATTCGTTTCCTCTTTCTCCTGGTGTCGAGTATTAAAGAAGATCCATATACCAAGTATATTTAATAGACGAAGGTGGTGATGATCGATTCAGAAAATATTTCAAGAGAAAGATTGTAAAAAAAAAATAGGGTATAGGGGCGGCTTCTAAACGTACTTTAAAAAAAATAGAAAGAAGATATATTTAAATATTGTGTCAAACAGTTCAGCACTCTTGCAAAAGATGGCAGGCTAGTCTAACAGCCGATCCCCTATTATCCTATATCTGGCCTATATTTTTATGCTTTTATAAATGATACATAACATATAATAACATTTATAAAGAATTCATTCTTAAAAGATTAATGAAAATCAACCAAATGCATTAAATATTATTAGCTACGATTATGACATCTCTTTACAAATTTTCGTAGTAGGTATTTTTTTGGCTTTATTTTTAAGACACACAACGCACTCTTATCTTTACTCTGGAAGAAAGACATCTCCAGGGACATAAGGATATGGACAACAGATAAAAAAATTTGAATTTCTGCCCTTGGGTTAAAGTGCAAAGAAAATATAGAAATAAATTTAAAAAATGCAAATAAATATTTTAATTTTCAATATGATAGAATTGAAAAAAAAAAAACAGTCGCTTCTTTTAGTAAAAATAAAAGAAAATATAGGCGATTTTTTTCTCTTATTATAAATATAATATTATATATTATTGTTTCATACAACATGTATAATATCTATTTTCTAAAAACTATTTTTTTGTTTGCATTTAAGACAACAAAGAAAAAAATAAATTATATTTTTTTTTTACATTTTCTTTTTGTAAAAATTAATAATAATAAATTGTGTATATATTAATAATAATAAAAAGTGTCTTAAATACTTATATTTTCTGTTATAGTTGCGTTGTAATTTTGTTGTAAGTTTTTACATTTGGATTTAAATTTTATTTTATTTTTTCTTTCTTTGATAAAAGGCACTGTGAGAAACGAGAGAGGAAAGCAAAAAGTGATGGAGTGGCGAGAGTGGTCCAAAATAGGGGGGGGGGAGATAAGGGGGGGGGGAGGGAGAACAAGGAAGGAATTTGAGAGAGGTTGAGTAGGGTGGGATAATATCTGTTGATGTTGATGTTGTTTGTTTAATTTTGTGCGATGGGGATCATTTTTTCGCCTTCGATGGCTGGCAGCGGGGCTTCGACTGTCAACACGCCGTCCTTGCTCAGGGAGCTCTTAATCGATTCTGGATTGGTGCCTTTCGGGAGCATAAATTCACGATTATATTCACGGTACACGGATTTTGTCTCTGATTTCTCTTCATGTTTGGCGTGAACCTGGAAATATAAATAATCACAAATTAGTCTCTGTATTTGTTTAACGAGTTTGATTAGATCGATGTACCATCTATTGCAAAAGTATTGAGTCCCGTAGCCCAAATGGCACACTCTCACTAAACTTTTTTTGTTGATATTTTTATTTTGATATATATAGAAAAAATTTTTATGGATATTCTTTTGTTAGTTCGGCCTATTGTCTGCTTTGAAAAAGGTATTTCTCACACAGACAAGCTGCCATTTGGGCTGCCTAGCTACCGGGCTTTAGTCTCAATACTATTGAAAGAGATAGTATCTAAGGCCGCCGAGAGCTGGGTTCAGGAATTATAAATTAATACTCCCTTCTTCCACTTGAAGTAAAATCTGAATGTTTTAAATAATTCTTTAAAATGGTATTCTAGTACAAGTATAGGCATAAGTGAGCGAAAAATCTCACATTTTATTTTGAATATTTAAATGGGGGACCGTTTTATTAAAATTGAAATTTTTTTATATTTATTTATTTAAATATGGTTATCTTACTTATTCCTTTTAAAAGTTTTCAAATTGTTGGATGCCAAATTGAATGAAAAAAATTCCGTTTATTTTTCTCGATAAAATAGACCAGCAATTGCAAAATTTCCAAGCAGTGGGCAAGAATAAATTTGAAGCATTTGTTCTTCCCGAAGGCGGGCTTTACCACTTGTAATAAATAAAAAAGTCACTTTATTGAAAAACAGTTGATGGAGAATAAAAAATTCCAAAATTTTATAAGATCGGCGGAGATATCGAAAAATAAAAAAATATGAGAAAAAGATTTTTACTTTTTATTTTTGTTTGCTCTCTTTCTAATCGAAACTTCAACAATTAATATTAATTCATTCAAAAGTGCATTTTTTTTATTTCAAAATTCCGAAGGGAGATTAATTTCTTCAAATAGGACGGATGGATATTTATCCCCCACTTGAAATGGGGGTAAATTGTAAACACACAAACACTTGCAAGGGGTTTTAAAGAGTAAAAATAAATATTATCGAATTCTCTTTAAGAAAAATATAGGAAAGCAGAGGGTCACTGCCCTCGTCCCGGGTCTCCGTAGTTCCGGTGAATAAATTTATAATTTAAGTAATGCTTGGATTTATAAACAAAAAATACCAAGACACAAACGACTAAAGGCCCGTTGCTTCAGTTTTAATTAACTAGCTATCCCTCGGATTGACCATAACTTTCGAGTTTGTTATTAAGCCAACCATATGATTAAATGGACCCTGTTATGCAATGGTGTGTCAAAGACCAAAAAAATTCAAAATTGAGTTAAGCACGGAATATTGTTTCAAATGCTTTAATTAATAGTATTTTTTATGAAATATGTCCTAAAAAAATTTATATTTAATGTTACTTGCACAATTGACAACAAAAATTATATATAATCCAATGAAAACAAAAAACTTTAATGTTGATTTTCTCAAAACTCGATGTTTGGTCTTTGACACACCATTGCATAACAGGGTCCAAATAAGAGCCCGGATCGTAATTAGATAGCCAAGACCCAAAGTTCGGTAATTATTTAATTTTTATAAATGAAGCCTTTATGAAGTTGCTAACTTCACAAAACTTCCCTTATACCTCAGATAGCTAATTATATGTGAAATAAACTCATTTTCTTAAACTCGAAGGTTAAGCGTGTTCTTGTTTACTATGTATATCGATCGGATAAGTTTGCTAGTTGACTAGAAGTGAAGCAAACGACCCTAATATTATACACCCATATTTATAAATAAAAACAAAGTGGGAGACCATGCCTGCACCCAGACCCAATGAATAATGAGGGGAGGGAGGCGGCGGGAGCGATAAATTAATTCATTGATTAGAAAATACAAAATTACGGGAAAAAATAATAATTAATGCCTCTTGTCTTTATATTTATAAATAAAAATGAATGAACTCCTTTATACTGGTATGAGGGAGTGAGATTTGTAATTTAATCCTCTCTGCGTTCGTAGCAACCCAAGCAACCAACGTATGTGCGGTATAATTAGACTACTTACTACTTCAGTTCTAAATCATATTTGCTTCATTTGAGAGAGAAAAAAAAATGATTAATATATATATTTTTTTATTTATTAATAATTGAAAGAGGAAGTGACTGCGTTTGTGTTCGTGTCTGATTACAAGTATGAAAAAAATTCCGCCCAAAGTTTGCCTTGATTCAAGGCGTTAGCGAGAAAATGTTGCATAATATTTTTAATTCATTGGAGGAAATTCAAAAAAAAAAAAAAGTCTATTTGGAAAGATAAAAAAAATTGAGATATTAAAATCTCGTCTTCCACCTGTTGAGCATTGAAGACGATGAATTGAAATGAAATGGCATATCAAATAAAGACATTTACGGCAATTTTCGAAAATACTTTTTGTTGAAGAAAGGAGATATGCAGCCAGGAGAAATAAGAAATTGCAATTCTTTTTGGTCAACGTTTCGGGCGGGGCAAGAGCTCTTCCCACGCACAAATTTAACGCACGATACTTTAACCATCTTTGCTCCCGAAGAAAGACGCGAATGGCGTCAGAAACGTCGGCCAAAAAGAATTATTTCTCTTGGCCGTATATCTCCTTTCCTCAAGAAAAATATACAACAGTCATAATTCAATTTTATTAAAAATTCATTAATGTTTATTTCTGGAATGTAGGCAACTCAAATGACTTATTCATCTTTCGCTCGATTGTATAGTTAATGTTAAAACTGCTCTTGTGTGATGTTAGATCAAAAATTTATTAGTGAATTGGCTGGTTATTTTCTTTGCTGCAAATAAAAATGCGCCTTAAAAGGGCCGCCGAGAGCTCAGAATGGGAATCGAATTAAAGCAGCGGTTAACAAGAGTCTTTACCACATAATAATTATTATTTTTCCCGCGGGCTTGGTGTAGGGGTTAGCGTGCTATCCTTGTATATGAAGGACCGCGGGTTCGGATTCTGGGGGGTCTTTTTTTTTTTTTATGATATTTTTTTTTATGATTATATTTTTTTTTTTTTATTATTTGGACACAACACGTTATTAAAAAAAGAGTGCCTCCCCACTAAATTTAAGTAGGGGTGGTGACGGTACGTCTTTTTTGGTGTTTGGTTGGGTCCTTTTTTTTTATTTTCTTTGTCTATGGTTAAAGTTTTAAAATAATTAAGCGGCCGTGGGGTGGGGGGGGGGGGGGGTGAAAAAAGTGTGTGAGTGTGAGTGTTAAAAAAAAACATATTTTTTTAAAGATTATTATTTATTCTGTCATATCCTGGTTTCGACCGCTATATTAAGTCTTCTTCAGTGAGCAAGCACTAACTGTCGAAACCAGAACAGAGTCTGAAAGAGAATAATAAAATATTGCAATTTATTCGTCTTAAAGCGAATTGCCACTGTGTGAAATGGCAAGATATCGAAAAGGGCCTGCGGGATTAATGATGTCGCCCAAAGAATAAATTTCAATATTTATACCTTAGATCTGGAACACTTTATTCAATTGGAAATTAATAAAAATTACTTATTGAACTGTAAAGATCGTTTTAATCCTCCCTAGCCCCTGACGTAGAGGTATAGGTCTCGCCTTTTGGGCTGGAGTAAGTGATTCGTATAATGATAAAAGTTTTTCTAAATTATATTAGCAACAACAAATTAAATTAAAAAATATAAGAATGGCGTCTAAATGCCCTTAGATGCAAATTAATTATAATTCATTACTGATGTCTATAGGCTTTGAATACCGAAAGAAAGACAACCCTGGCAGTCACACCAATTGCAATTATTATTTATTAAGGCTAGCAGGAAGCAAATGAGAGAAATAAATCTTAATCCTAAACCATTTGTTACTCATTGGAGTGACCTTCAAGGGGACTCTACTGAGTTGGGTTCCTGTTTCCTCCCTCATATGAAGCCATCACTAGTAGAATTAGATAATTTTTGCCTAAAATTGGATTTGAACCCGAGTTCATTAAGATCAATTAATGAAAAATCAAATACCTCAATTCTTTTTATCTATCAATTTCATTTTGTCTTTCAACATCGATCAAGAGTGATCAGAGCAGCAGTGCAACTTTAAATTCTACTTTAACGAGAAAGAATTTATTTTTAAAATTTTTCCAATTATCTATTATATAACAACGATGATAGAATTTCTATCTATATGATTATTAATTAAAAAAGAAATTCAGAATTTGAGACCTTGAACTTAAAAAAAGATCGGGATCAAGAAGACGATATAAAATTCCATTAAAACTTATTCATCATAATTCATTTGAGATTAAACTTGCAATAAGAATAATAAATTCCTTCTAAGAGATAAGATAACGCGGGTTGTGTTTGAGTCCTCTGGTCCCTTTAATTTGAGCTTCTAGACATTTCCACCCATCACAGTTGGTCATACCCACACAGACACACGCCCAAATCTCTAAAAATACTTGTCTGACTGGCATCCAACTTGCAATCTATAAATATCTTTTTATATAAATCCCTTTCAAACGAACAGGAGCAGCCACGCCAGAGGGACAGAGAGACCCGAAGACACCCCACAAGACACCCAGATCGTCGTCGAATGTTTAATTATTTATAAATCCCCATTTGGGGATGTTTCTCAATAAAGCAAAAATTCCTCAATTTATAGAGAGTGAAATTTCTTGTTAAATGACGACCACCCAGAGGGAGACAGGCGTTAGAAACGAATTATTCTCGCTGCGCTACTCAAGCCGTGATTATGAAGATTTAATTTATTACTAAAAAGTAAATAAAACGCCAATTTTTCCTAGAAGAAATTTGTTCAGCTTGGGGAAGAGAAAATTTAAATAAATGCAATGAAAAGCAATCAAAGACCATATATATTTTTCTAATAAAAAAAAACGAACCTTAAATGTTAAAAAATAAAATAGAAAAGCAGGAAGTATTTTTAATTATTCTATAAGCAGACAGACAGACAGGCGCGGTTCTTGCATTTGGTTTGTGAGGGGGGGGGGGGGGGAAATAGAATTCTTTGTTCATTAACGTCTAACAATTCTCTTGGACACATTGAATCAAATATTTGTTTTAATTTTTTTTTTAACTTGCCCTCTCGGTTTCTGAGGCCATTTAGGTAGGTTTATTAAATTATTAGTATCAATCATAACCACAATCGATGACAAAGTGGGACGACGTTCCACCCCCAGTTAACAATGCTTCACTGCTACGATCTTGGGGGCTGTTGCTCTACTCTTTTGCCAGGCCCCCGACTCGAACAGTCAACTACTTGTTATAACGAATAAACTAATTTCAATTAAATTTTTGGATTCTAAGTTATTTGTGAGTATTCAAATGAACTCATCTCACCCAGGCCTTAACATAAAATAAACAAAACCATTTTTACGAGAATTTATCTAATACATGTGAATAAATACCAGAGTCCGACCGAAACAAGATTTTCAGCCAAAACCGAAACCGAATATTCGGCCTCAACCTTAGTTTCGGCCGAAACCGAAACTTGTATTTCCTATAAAAAATTCATATCATTTTACCTTTTTTTTTTTTTTTTTTGAAATTTTTTCCCCTCCCGTGAAAATCATTTCTTTTTTTTTTTGCATGCGAGTCTCATCTCCCCATCTTTTCAGACTTAGGTTTCGGCCTGTCGAAAGCTTGGGCTACTTTTTGGGAAAAAATAGGCCGAAACCAGGATTTTCGGCCGTAAATGGCCGAAACCGAAACCGAATATTCGGACGGTTCCTAATAAATACAAAACCTCTGAAGATGGCTTTAACCAAAACCGAAACATTAGCTTGTTTTTTTGTTTAAGGTTTATTTAAGAACTTTTTCGGCCATTTATACCCCGACTCTATTCCAATGATTGACAAACAATTTAAATGAAATAAATTTTTGTCGCCTGAGACAGGGAAGCGAACCCTTGACCCCCAGCACAAGAGGCAAGAACTCTACCTCTGTGCTAAGGCCCAGGGGCGTCTTAATTCTTTTTATTTTCAGAAAATCAATACGCAGTCTTTCCTATTTTAAATACGTATATCAATTTTTTTTCCAATATTAAAATTCCATTAGAATGATTTCATTCAATAAACTGTGAAATATTCAATGTTTGTATTACATAAAAAAAACACACTTTTAGTTTAATGGACGAAAATGAGTTTAGAAAATGGGAATCGATCGATTTTTGTTTGTTTGTTTGTTTGCTACTCACTAAAAGTTTGTTGTCAACTGTTTTGACGACGATCTCTTCTGGTTGGTATTGACTAACATCGAACCGCAATTTGAGCATCTTGTTCTCGCCCTCGTCTTGGATTAATGGAGAATTGAGGCCATCCAGCCAAGTGCGAACTTCACCACCGCGGTTTGCTGGCGTTAAACCACCAACGTCGCTTTGCGTTGATGACGAGGTCGTTGTGCTAAAACAAGACACCAACCACAAAACAAAAAATTAGAACAAAAAACAAAAGACAAGTGAGCATTCAGCAAATTTAGAAATTCCATTCTCTTTGTGAATTTTGTACAGAAAAACAAAATTTGATCATCATTTGGGGATTTAATCATCAACTCCGAATTCTTTTAAAATTTAAAACCCCAAATGGGGATCGATTTGTGTTGCAAATGCACAAACATTTTTTTTGTATTTATTGAATTCCTTTCTGCAAGCATATCTATCAATAAAATCCGGCTCTTCAAGCACTATCATCAAGCAATTTCATGTCAACTTGCAAATTCAATCCATCAGGCAGAAAATAAAAAAACTAATTGAAATTCAAGAGCTTTTTTTTTAAGAAGCGAACGAGTTAGAAAAAAATTTTTGTTTAAATAAAAAAAAAAAAGCATGTCATAATATAAATTAACGATGGATTCAATAAATAAATTAAAACTCGTTTCCTACGTCTGTTGGTGTCATCGACCCAATCCTTAGTTAACTAACGAAGGTATGTACGAAGAGGAGGTCATTAGCCAGAGCTATTGATCGGAAGAGTACTGAGAAATAAATAAATACCCTCCCCCTGAAGAATCAACGCACGCAACGCTTTAGATGCTTTGTTATTCCGTGATTATGAAATATGGGTTAAAAAAACAACCCCAGTTAGGAGGGTAATAAATTTTACTGACCCTTTCAATGTTACTTTTATTATATAATATTTTTTACTCAATAAAACTCATCAAGTGGTAGTGTAATTAATTTAACACTCGGTTAGGCGCATCCCTAAAGTTAGAAGGATAGATCCAAATGAGAAAACGTTGATAATTTTGAAAAATAACAATGCATATCTCATTAATTTAGTGGATTAAGATAAATATAGATATATGTGTTTATTGAATGTGACATCAGGGCCGGATCTAGGGGGGGGGCATATGCTCCGGGCGGCAATTAAAGAAAGATTTACTAAAAAAAAAGGTAAAATGATATATATTATTATATTGAAAATTTTAAGGAGGGGGCGGCAAATTAAATTTTGCCCCCCCCCCCCCTAAAAAATCTCCTAGTTCCGGCCCTGTGTGACAGGCTGTTTAGGTGCGTTAGGGATTGTGAAATCAGCAGCGACCACATTTGCAAGTATTTACTATTTTTTTAATTGGGTTTTTCTTGGATATTATAGTACTTCTACAGCAGAGACCCAACCCCTCAATTTCATAAAGAATTATTTATTATCATTGCAAACCAAATAAAAAAAAAAACAAATACTTACAAATTTGGTCGGTGCGGATCACACAGATCCCTAGCGCACCTAAGCAGTATATGTCACCTTTCGAAAAGTCAAATCATCACTAAAGTGGGACTCCTGTCAAGTTAGGAGGATACTGTGATGGGTATTCTCCCACCCCAAAACAATAGCGATATACGAAGCTAGTGGTGTCTCACAAATTCAAAGCAACTAACCGAGTGATAAACAAATTATATAAGAGAGAAATATAAAAACATTTTCATTCTTTTTTGGTGGATTAAGTACCCCCGGGGTCCCGAAAGAGTGCCCGGGGTCCTAGAGTCACTCAATCTACCAGCAATGAAATATACTCACAAATTATGTTAAATTAGAGACGGTTTAATGAATAGGTCTCGAAAACTATCAATTTTATGATGATTGAGAAATAAATAATTCATAAAATTTTTATCTTTCTTCTTAATCATAACAAAAGAATTAAATTGATTTTTAAAGAGAATCAATAAGAACGAATGGAGAGGGTATAAATATGGAGGGAACCCCTGATGGGTCAACAGAGGATTTTCGTATTAATAATTTAATAAAATCAAAATAGCGCCAGAGCTTAAATTGTCTTCTCGTACTTAATAAATTCAAGCAAAGAAAGGGATATGACTTATAAAAATTCTGCCTGTTCAGAAAGAAATATCAACAAATCTATAGCACTAAATGGCATTCTCTATTTTTTCTATAGATCTGGGGTCTTCAAACTTTGCTAGTTCCAAGAATATTAAAATACTTGATGTAATTTTGGAACTGCAAAGCAAGCTACTAGAGATCATTCGTCAGATCAGTGTTTCCCAAATTGCAAATTCTCAATTTCTAACTTGCTCTAAAGAAGAACAGTTAGAGATTTTTGTGTGCATATAAAATAAATAAGCGAAAATAACGATTGCCACTAACGGTACGATATCTACAATCAAATATATCCTTAAATGGAATTATTTAAATAAGAGGTTTTCAGCAAAAAAAAATTCTAAACCAAATTGAGAAACACTTTTCCACTAATTTATATATTATCATTTTATGAGGGTCTATCTAGCCAAGTCATGCGTGAGAAAAGAGAAGAAGAGCCCGGGTAAAAAAAAAGGCATGCAAAATATCCTGTTGCATGATGCTCTAAAAGAGATAAGAAGAGAAGAAAGAGAGAGAGAGAGAAGAGAGAGGAGAGAGCACCTGAAGTGCTTGATATCCTTAGCAGATGCTCCGCCGGCTCCTTCCGTCCAAGAAGAACTTTCGTGGGTTTCAGAACTGTGACGACTGCATGTGCCACAATCCATCATCAGCAGTTCACCCACGCACACAATAAATCCACCCGGTTAAATATTAATACATTACATACACAAATATACTCACACATATTCAACAATAATACAATTTATTTGATGGAAATGAATTTATTTTCTCTCTATTATTCATTCAAGTATTAATAACACAGGATATTTTTTAAAAAGGATCGGGATCCAATCGGTAGATCTGAAGGTGACAATTCCCAATCAGATCCGATTTAGATATAGATCAAGAAGATTGTCAATAATTAAACTGGGAGATGATAATCAGGCCAATTTACATATTCCCGCTACTAGACAACGTTTCGGAGCACAAAGGGTTCCTTTTTCAGGACATTTCTTGTGGAGCAAGTGTAAATCTAAGTTGATAGGTAGCGTGAAGAGTTTCTCTAAATAAATTTGCCTGATTATCATGATCTCCGAATTTGATTATTGACAATCATATTGTTCTGATCTTCAAGATCTAATCCTTTTATCCTATTTCTTTCCCCGTCTCCTGTCCTACTGTGTTGCCAAGTTATAATAAAATAAGGATTTTAAATCTAGGATTTACCGGTAGTTCCGATTCTAGATTCTTAGAGATAATTTGAATTTCAATTTCCTGGATCAGATCGGATTTAGGGATTTAAATCCAAAATGATCGTGATTATATTTAACAACTAGCGGCGCCACCCACCCAGTCAGGGAAACTTCAACCCCCCCCCCCCTGGAATCACTTTTTGCTTTTCTCTAAAGGAACCTGACAAACATACCTATCTAGCGGCCCGGAATTATTTTTAAAAGTGAATATAAATGAATGAAAATCCTTTTTAACAGTAATTAAAAGACGCACCTGAGAAGAAAATAATTTTTTTTTTATTCTCATCACATCACTAATCAAATCAAATGCCAATAATTTTGCAATTAATAATTATTTAACAACAGAAGCAGGAAGATGTAGGCAGCCGGCATGGAATACAAAATCTTATTTAAATTTCGTGAAACGGGCACGCATTTATATTATATTTTTGTATGAACCGCTATGTATCCATTTAACAATTTATCGCCCTTTCCCGAAATGTCGACAAAATTTAAATAAGATTTTTTTATTCAATGCCGAGTGTCTACATCTTCCTGCTCCTATCGATTATCACTATTCTTTTCAATAATCATTTTTTTTACTTCCTCTAATCCCACCTTCAAAGAAATGAAGATAGAAAAGAGACTCCTTTAGAAGTAGTTCCTGAGGGGGAAGGCGGGAGGGGGGGTCGAAGTTCCCCTGACCAGTGGCAAAGGTGGGTGGTGTCGCTAGTTGTTAAATATAATCACGATCTTTTTGGATTTAAATCCCTAAAAATTATTTGCACCTAGTCAACGTTTCGGAGACTAATTTTCACACATCATCGTCACGAATTTGTTAAAAAAAAATTCCCTTCAATTGTATTATTTTGAAAATTATGTTCTTATTCAAACTCATGAAGTGACAACTTCGTGCAAATGATGGGGGACGGAGGTTTAGTTCCCAAGAATTTTGACCACAAGAATTTTAAATTTGCTTACTAAAGGAGCAAAAATTTATTTTTAATCAAATAAATTGTATCAGATTAGTATTGAAATAAATAAATACTCATGCTGTTATTCATTAAAGATACAAAATAATAATAGTTTACTTTCACTTGTTAGGGCATTCTATTATTTATTAATAAATTCAAAAATGATAATGTATTTATATATAAGAGAGTTTTGAAGGTTGTCTCTCTCTCTCGACCTGATTTGTTAAAGAAAAAAAAAAAAAACGTCATCAAGCCAAAAAAGGCAAGTGGACTTGAGAAGTCAAATGAAATAGAAATGGGAAGGACTGTAAATGGAAATGGGAAAGAAAAAAAGAAAAAAAACGAGTAGGTAGTGTGTAAGTAGCCTTAAGAGAGAAAAGAAAAAACGTTCGGTGTTAACAAGAGAAAAAGTTGTTCGTTAAAGGATTAATCCTTCGCTTGAGGCGCCAGGATTTAATCGAAACGCCTACTAAAAACGAAAAATTCTATTATCACATCCCAAATATTTTTATTCAGACACAATTTTCTTATTTTTTTTTTTTTTAATTTTCATTATGCAAATTAAAATGTCTTAGTAAAATGCATAAATTGCAATTTAGATTTATTTTTGTCTTGAAAAAAGAAGAAAAAAAAAACACGCTAGTTATTCTCTCGATGTTTCATAACAGAATTTGTTCGCATAATGATTAAATAAGATGATGATTCATAAAAAAATATTTAAAAAAAAATAAAAAATGAAATATTATCTCAGACATAATGACAATCATTAAATTCAATTTTATATTTAGTTTTTGTGGCAGATGTAACAAGACTTTCTTTCACACTTGATCCTGGGATTTTTCAATTAGTTTGAGAAATATTAAGATTTATATTCTCGAATCGGCAAATTAATCTGGTAACCGTTGGCTCTAATTGAAACATTATAAATAAATACAAACGAACTTTCTTTTAAGCTTTTTTCTGTACCGAACTAGCCGCAATGCCCGCCTTTGGCCACATGGATCACAGGACTTGGGTCTTGAAATTATCTCAAAAGATTCTATTCCACTTCTAGTTATTTATTTATTTAAAAAATCCATTTTGGTTGTCAAAGTCCAAGGCTCAAGTCTCTATCGGTTCATATTTATATTTTTTTTAAATATATTGTAAAATTCTTTAAAGGAATTCTTCTGATATATTTAAATCTAGGAAATTTTATCCAGAAAATTTAAGGAGTTAGTTGAATAAAAAAAGAATTTTTTTTATTCAGTACTGTGGACGTCATAAGGCACTGATATGCTCGATAGTGTTAAATTCCTTGAGCTTAGACCATCAAACCAATATTTTTGAAATAAATAAATCATCTTTTTTAATGGAACTGAAGGGGAAAAGACTGCTTTTAAAACAACAGATCCGACGGCTAAGCATTTTGGTTGCCTAAGTTCAAGGCACTTTTGCGCCGACACATTTCGGAGAGCACTAGTATTATTTCAAATAAATATTTATTATTATTGAAGCTTTTGTGGTTTGAATTATTATTATTATGGGACGACCACATTTGAATGAATTATTTATTAAAACGTTTCTACTGCATATTCTAGAGTTTTGTACAGTATTTATATTTTTAATAAATAAATAATACAAATGTGGTTTATAATTTAAAACTCCCATAATTTTTTTTTTTTTTTTTTTTGAAAAAAGTAGGCTACCATGGTTCGATTCCCGATGGAAACAATTTTTTCAGATAAGTGAGTTTATAAATAAACATTTTTCATAGATCAATATACCATATATGATATAAAAGCCTAGTGAAATAAATTCTTCTAAGGCTTTATTATTAATTAATCAAGAAGGAAATTTTCTGACATTATCAGAATGTATTTTTTTAATATTTAATAAATTAAGAAAACAGATCAAATCTTCTCCAAGTTGGTCTACTAGATATTGCCACTACAGTAGAGGCAAATCCATATTTGGTGACAAAGTCACTTTATGATACCTTGTTTGGGAGTTCAATTTATTTTTACTAGCTATCAAGAGAGAGAGAAACGATAAAAGAGAAGAGAAGAAACGAAACCGAAGGAAGATACAAATCTAATACAATGGAGCCGTAAAGATCGCGTGGGTGGATGAATTCCTCACCACCTCCTCCTTGCCAGTCGATGACCTCACTCCCCCCTCCCCCTCCCCTCCCTGCCCCTCTCTTCTTGCTATCGACATCACGGATTTATCCAATACCGAAAATACCGATTGAAAATTATTTCCTCAATCATTTTTTTTTTATTTTAATACAACACGAGTTATTTTTAAATTTTAAGTAATTTTCTTTAATTATCCTTATTATCTTTATAATAGAGCGGTAAGACACGTTTTTAATTATTACATAAACAATTTATAGCTGAGATATTATTAGATGGAAAAAATGAGAGATGCAGCTAAGGTTATTTCTTTATTCGATTAATTCATACAGCTGACGTTTCGGTTCCGTGTTTGAACCATCCTCAGAGCTGGCGAAAAGTCATTATGAAAGTGTCATAGTGGATTTTATACATTGTTGAAAATTCTTATATAATCATTATATACACAGTGTGAGACGACCAGGTACATAAATTTTAATTAATACGAAATTGATTTAGAGTGCACGAATAATTTTCAAATATTTTAGTTTTTTAGTTTTAGTTAGTTTTTAGTTTGTATTTTTGTTAATTTGGTGGAATTCTGAAAAGAGAATCCAAAGTGTGAAAATCAAGAAAATTATCAAGAATTTCGACCAATCGTTCAGAAGGAATCGAAGATAAAACTTAGAATTTTTTTATTTTTTTAAATAATTTCCTACCTGCTGTTGTTTAGGGTACAATTTATTCACCAAGCACTCCCTTTTTTTGTTTATCAATGCTAATAATATGATATCTAAGAAATAAGAAATTGTAATTCTAACTCCGAGATTGCCTTTAATGAAAGTCAAAACGTCAGCAAGTAGCAAATAATTTTATTCAATCAAATCCTGACAAATTACACCACACCAGCCATAAATTCTCAAAAGTAATTTGATTTTTTGACAAAATTGATAGCTTAGGGCGAGGGTTCGGGTCCCAGCAAAAAAAAAATTTTGAATCGTCAAATCGGAAAAATCAACTTAGGAAATTTAATTGCGAAGTTCAATTTGAAATTATTTTTATTATTTGTATAGCAAATATCAACTCTTTATGTATTTTTATTTTTATTTAATGTTTTTGAGATACGAAAATCCCCCCCCCCTCCTCACTTCCCTCTCGACAAGACAAGAGATAAAAATTTTATTTCATTTCAATTTAATACAAACAATCCCATTTGGGGATTTAAGAATTGTTTCTTGTTGCCATAAAGTGAAATATTAAAATCAATAGAAGCAGAAGAAATGACTTTCTATATTCTCAAATGAGGCATAAATTATATTCAGACTAATTTTTTAAATACTACAGGGCCGCCGAGAGTTAGCCTGGACATTAATCATATGCATTTGTATACAAATTGAGATTTTTTTGTTTTCAAAAATCTTAATTGAAAAATGCATTTATTTTTTAAATACTGCCGGGCCGCCGAGAGTTAGCTTGGGCAAATAAGAAAATAAATATTTAAAATAAAAAATTCACGAAGTTTGTTTCTCTATATTCCAATAAATACCGAGATTTTTTCCTATCAATTCATTAACATTTTATTAGTATTAAATTAAGACATTTTTATTTCCAAGTTATTTTCGAGAGAGTGCAGCAACATGAGGATTTATTTTTTCCCCCTAAAGAAGCCTCAATTTAATCTCACGATCTGGGAGAGCTCGTATATATTATTATTTCTAAGTGCATCCATCCGTTAATGCAGAGTTCAAAAAAAAAAAGCAAAGGAAAATCCTTTCTCGAATAGAAGAGACAAAGCGTAGCAATGCAGGTGATTAATCAATAATTGATTATATTAACTGCAATAAAAGATTCTAATCATCCAATAATAAAGAAATCTGCATTTATTAGTTTAACCTTGTCTCTAAAAAAAAGTCGAAGTCAATAACTTCAAATCTTAATCACTCTTCCTCTCAGTTTTCTTTTGATAATAATTGGAATTATATTTAAGAAATTTTTTGTAAAAAATTAAAATTTGTTTCATATCAATTGCAAAACGATTCCATATTATATATCTTGGATACCTCCCTCGCTTTTCTTCTTCTATCTAGGAGACAGGGAAAGAGACGCCCACTCTTTTCTTGTCTCTCTCCAAAACTCGGCCAAATTCTTTGTTAATTTTCTTGATTTAAAATCTTTGCGAAAAGTCCGAAATAAAATATGAATTGTATTGAAATAATAACGCTTGTTATGGATTCAGGGCAAAATTTAATTTCACTCTACAGTCGACGTTTCGGGAGTCTAAACGCTTCTCAGCATATCAGCCTTTTGCATTGTTCAGAGTCCTGAAGATGGGACTCGATCGACTCCCGAAACATCGACTGTATAGTGGAATTAAATTTTGCCCTGAATATACCTCCATAACAAGCGTTATTATTTCAAAATCTACACTTTATTATGAATTGTATTACTTGGAATACTACATACTTTAACGATCTCTTTCCTGATGATTCGATATGTTATTTTACTATTCACACAGGAACCTGAACTATGAGAGGCATCTGACGGGCCTTGTGAACCTTTCTAGAAATTATAAGTGGAGTGTTAATGACTTCGAATTGGATTCTGATTATGTATTGAAATAAAGTGCTATGGCGGTTAACATATTTGAAGAATCGGTCATAATTTGGAAAGATTCATAGGATTTTCAAGAAACTGTCCGAGGATGACGATGTATCAATTGTTCATCATTTATAAGGAAATGAAATAAGACGAACCTGAGTCCCACACAAGGGCGGATACAAGGGGGGGGGGGGGGGGGGTTACCCCCCCCCCCCTATAAAAAAAAAATTTTTTTTTAAAAAAAAAATTTTTTATTTAAATTTTTATTTTAAAATTTATAAATTTAAATTTTGTGTTTTTTTTTTTTCAAAAATAATACAAAAAGCTTTTTAAATTATTAAAAAAAAAAAAAATAGTGTGGGGTGGGCCCCCCCCCCCCCCCCCCCCCCCCCACACCCCCCCCCCCCCCCCCCCCCCCCGGAAATAGCAAAGTCCTTTTAGCTATCAGTGTGACCACCTCCAAAAAACAAACAAACTGTGTACCTTTGACTTTTATTGGATCATAAGTATGGCTTCTATATATTGAAAGAAATAATCTAAGGACTCTGGTCGAATCTAATTCAAGAGCCCACCTCAAAATGCACACACACACATCTCCACGCCTAACAAAGTTTGGAACATTAATGATAATCCACATGCTAATAAAAGAGTCAACTAAAAATGCATTTGCAAACTCTATTAGTTAATCTCTAGCTAAGTCATAATTATCATTTACAGACGTGGATTTTATATTTAGAAGGAAAAATAATATAAATTTAATCTTTCCCTTATTCAAAAAGGTCACTCGTTTAAAGTTCGAGTGAAATCCAGGAAATGTAAATATAAATGAGGTCTGGAATGGAATAAAATGGTTGCTCTGTCTGTCTGTCTGGTTCTTTGCGTGAGGAGATTTAATCGTATAAAACGAGGCTCTATTAAGAACGAGGAGAGCAAAAAAATAAAGTAGGCGAATCAATGACCTATTCAAATTAACTTTGAAGTTCTTTTGAAAAGAAAACAAACAAAAGAATTTATTTTTCTTTACCTTTCCTTATTTATTTATTTATAAAAAAAAAGGAAGTAATATCTCTTTTAAATTTTTAATAAAATAAAGCCTCTCATGATGAAATATGCATCTTGTCAAGATTATGAAAAAGGGGCGTTAATTTGGAATTTGATTTTTTTTTTGTTTGAATCATGAATGAAAAAGTTTTACCGGAAATAGGGCAGAAAAAAAAGGTTAGGGTGAGAAGCCATGAACCGGAAATATTAAAAGATTTGAATTAAAAAAAAGCCCGACAAAAATCTGGTCTTGTTTCTACAAAAGTGAACTAGATATTACTTCATTAGATAACTGAATTGAATTTAAAAATTATCTGGCCGAAAATTTTTTGAGTCAACTGAATAAGATAAAAAAAAAACGTTTGCAGCAACATTAGCGCTCTTCCTCAGAATTTTATTTATTTACATCCATTTCGACAGACTTTTGCCTATACTTCAATTCAAAAAATTATTATAAAATGGGGTTGAAATAGTTTTTAAAAATGATTTATAAAAAAATAAATAAATAAAATGACAAGTATCAGGTATTATTATTATTATTTTTTTAAATTTTTCTATCATTCAATAGAGATAATTACAGAGAGAGGGAGGAGACATTGGCAATGCTAGAAAATTTTCACGGCAAGTGGGATTTGAACCCGAGTTGTATAGCAACTCTAGATTCGTAATCCGTAGCTTATCTGATTGGCTATGATCCTCCTAATTTTTATGAAAAATGGCTGTAGATTTTAAATTGGATATAGGAGTCATAGTAGCCAAGAAAATTAAATAAAAAACTTTTATTTAATTACCAATCGTCGACGTTTCGGTCGCTAATCACTAAGTCGGCGATTAATAATTAAATAAAAGTTTTTTATTTAATTTCCCTGCCTACTACGTCTCCTATATCCAAATTTATATCACTCAGGTTAAGTAACGAACCTCTGACTGCAGCGCATAAGAAGAGAGACTTATAGCTTTTTTTCAATGTCCAAAAAGTTGATCAAAGTGAGATACCTATTTTTGAAATTTATGAAATTTCTTAACATCAATTTGCTCATCACAGGGCTTTCAGGAGTAATAAATACCACTAGGTGAAGGGGCGTAGTCTCGGAGGGGATTGTTGCAAATTTCTCCCCTCCCATAAAAACTCATAAATAAATAAATAAATAAAAATATAGTGTAAATTTCAAAAGTTATTAGAAATTATAAAAACATTCTACTTTAAAATTTGTTCATTTGGGGAGAAGGAGGCAATGTCGTCATCGTCCAAACCTCGCTCTCCTACTTCGAAACAATTTCTGACTACGGCCATGATGGCCAGAAAAGTTCATATATAAAGAAAAAGAAAAGCTTGTTTTTATCAAATGGGAGTTTGTTTTTTTAAATGAGGATTTTGTTATCAGAGGTAACGTTAACAGAAGAATAAATTTCAATGATTACTATTCCTTTTTTTTACATTTAATTTCGTCGTTTATTACCAAAATTTTGAATTTTTTGTTTGCCCCTCACGTTCAAAGGTTGACAAACACTAAAGTTAAATAAAATGATGTTTGCTAACAAAGCAAAAATAAAAAAAAAAGAGGCAATGGATATGTTTATTTTGGCTCTCCTTGCAAAGTTTCACTTAGGAGGTGGAGATTTTAGTTCATCCGTAAGTAAAAATGTCAAAATAAAATAAATAATGATTGGAAACGATATGCATAAATATTAATATTAGCTCTGAGTAATATTTAATCTTGTTTGAATGGATTAAACTACGTATTAGATAATTTCTATCTACACGTATGAAAAATGTATTAGCGGTAGGTAATGGATTTATTATACAAATAAATATGGTGGGAAAAAAATAATTAAAAAAAAAGAAGAGAAGAGAAGAAATGAATCATTTATAAAACGAGACGAGGCGTTCGTTGGTTGTTAATATAACGCCCAACTTTTAATTCCATCTACCTAATTAAAGTGGGGCAATTAAGGTCGCTTAATGGGGAATTGATATTTAAAAAAAGGCTCAAACAAGCCCCGTTTTATTCTATTTATAGGTAACATTTTTTAATTTTTCAACAGTTTAATAGAACTAATATACAAGTTTAGAAAAGAAATTTTCTTCAATTGTCTGTACGAATCTATCAATTTTAACAGCAGAGAATGAAGAGGAATGCAGCCAGGTAGAGAGCCTCAATGTCAAATCAAATGCCATCTTCAGTTGATAAGAGTTTAAAAATAGAGTTGAAGACGAATTAATCTATTTTTTAATACAACTGAAGATGGCATAATAAATTTGGCCGAAACGTCAGATTTATGCCCCGATTAAAAAAATTTTTTTCTCGGGTTCCTATATCTGAAACACCCTTACTTTGCCATTGGCCAAATGGTTTTTCCGACGGCCATTTAATTAAGTTAAAAAAAAAAAATAATAATAAAGTATATTAAAATTAAATATACAAATTAAACACTAGGTTATTTGTTTCAAAGGATTTATTAATGAACCCTTCTGATGATGACACAATGTCGAAATAGGTATCAAGTGTTAATTTTTAATTAATAAAACCTTTGAATCAAATAACCTAGTCTTTAATTTGTATATTTAATTTTAATTTACAAAATGTTTCAACGAAAGCCAACGGTTGAAAGTTTTAAACTTATAATTCTGGTTGTTGTAATGAGAAAAGTAGATTTAACTCGGAAAAAAAAATTTTGGAGAAGAATATTGGACTGCCAAACTCTCACTTTAACAACAATCAATTGTTTGAGTTGAACGAGATGAAAACAATGTCTGAGTGACACAAGAAAAAAAACATTTTTGTGATCGAAGCGACTGTGACGAATTGCTTGCCAAAAAATCTAACTCAGGTTTATTAAAACAAAGAGAATAAAAAATTCAGAGGATTTAAAAATGATCTTAGGAGGGGAGTAGGTCTGAATATTTAATAATTTGTGATATATCTGGTTAATATCCTATTTAATTTAATATTCATTTCAAGTTCTTATGAATTCACTTTTGCTAGAAATAGGAGACTTGAAATTCTTCTGAACTCTTCTCAACCACAAAAAAAAAAAAGATACTCTAATCAAATTCCCTTTCCCCGCCTCTTCGCCCTATGCATGTTTGGTGACGATAAATAATTTATTAGTCGAAAAGAGCAGTGACCTGAACTAACGAAAATGTGACAGACATATTAAATAATAAATTCTCTTAATTTGTAGCAAATTTTTGAATGGAATCAACTGACCGGTCGGTCAGTCGGCGAATGAATGCTGAGTTTGTTTATGAATCATCATCTACGGAATGGAAATGCAAATTATTTTTAGCGATTCCGTCAAAGAATAAACACAATTGACGAGGATTATATAATAAGTATACAGAGAGAGAGAGAGAGAGAGAGAGAGACGAACGAACGAGTCTTTTTTTAGGGGAGAGAAAGGAAAAAAGAAAGCTAAATAGATGAATGGAGAGGCAAATTTTTTCTTTCTTTTTTTTAGGAGACCTTTTATGGCTTTTGAGGTCGAAGTGTCAATGGATGACTCATCAGTTGCTTTTGACAACTAATTTATTTATTTATTGGGCAAACTCACCTGGATGTTGATTTAGTGAAGAAATTGCTCTCTCGGTTCATCAACTCGGACCGGAATCGTGCCATCTCCTCTTCCATTTTTCGCATTTCGGCGTCGAATCGTTCACGGATGTTACTGAATTCCGTATCAATTACGCTAAAATCGCCCAATTTGATAGGAATATTACGACGAATACCACCATCAGCCATTTTTCTAAAAGAAATTTAAATCAACAAGTGATTAATAAATTTTGTGAATGAAATAAACGAGGGAAGAAGTATTAAAAATGCAATCAATAAAGTTAAGACATCCGGTATTATGGTGTGAAAAAGTTTTTAGAATATTAAAAATTTAAGTATCAGAAAATTTATTCGCATGACGAAAAAAATTTGTTTGCCAAATTTGGTATGATTTTCACTTATGAGTTGATTTGTTTAAAAATAAAAATTAATATTAAATTGTGAGAATGTTAATTAGTTTGATTGTTTAATTCAACAAAAGGTGATTATTAATAATAAATAATCTAATTTCTATTTTAAATTTGTATTCAATATTATTAAAATATAAAATTGAATAACGAATCAGTCAGTTTAATAAAAAATTATTAAAAAAATAACATAACCTCTTTAACAATCATTAACATTCAATTGTTAATTATATAATCAAATTACAACAATTAAAAAAGAGGTTATGTTTATTTAGTATTTGTTTGTGGAAATAATAATAATTAACTTACTGTGAGTGATTTGTTGAGAAAGTGAGAAAATCACAAATGAGCTTGTTATAATATAATACTGCACTGAACGAGTTCAATTCTTGCTTTGAGCGGAGTGGCGGTTGACCCGGGAGTCTTAAAGCGCCGGTGACGTCACGATGACGGAGCGCCGTATCGTCACCTGGGGAGGCGGAGCGCATGCGCAGTCGAGTTTAATCGATCGTGGGTGCGAGTGAGATGGAGAGTTTCTCGAACATTTTCGAAACGACGCGATGCATTCCAATGGGAGTAAAAGAGAGAGAGAGTGCATCTCATCTCCCCCTTGAAACCCTGAAACCCACACTCCCGACATATGGCTGAATATAGTTAAACAGTCAGGGCAAAATATTTCATCATTCGAAGAAAAATCTCGAACAAATAATCAAACATGACTAATTTTGTCTATTTTGTCTAGCACTCACCTATTCGGGGGTGGCGTTGCCAAAAAACAATTACAAATATGTAATGACTAAACAAATGAAGAAGAATCATTATTTTATTTTTGGAAAAATATGGCCAAATGGTAGGCCTAGTAAATATGGGTAAGGTTTTAGGGTTCGATTAAAAAAAAAAAAAAAAAACAAGCATCAGGGCAGGGCGTCAAGTTTAAAGGGGTCGAATTTTTTTATCAGTTTTTATTTTGTTTTATATCTTCGTAAACTAAGCATATTTTTATGACGGGCAGCCAAGGCGAAAAATAAGTCCATTTTTTTGTCGACGTTTCGAGTGCCGATCGCACTCTTCATCAGGAGAAAAATGATGTCAGGTTAGTTGACATGGCAGTGTAGCAACGTTTTTAACAATTTATATTTTCTTGAAAAATTCTCTTTACTGTTCGCGAGGTCGCCATTCGACCGTTCGAAACGTTGCTACACTGCCATGTCAACTAACCTGACAACTTGACATCATTTTTGTCCTGATGAAGAGTGCGATCGGCACTCGAAACGTCTCGATAATTGTTGAAAATCGGAGGCTTCATACTTTTTTGGCTGCTTCTGCTCCCTTCCTTTTGTTGAATCTTTCCTTGTTGTTGCGGGTTCGGATTCCAGGCAGTTCTATGTTTTTATTTAAGCCATTTGGATACTAAATGGCTTAAATAAAAATGCCTGGTTCCCCAATATTAATAAATAACGAATATCGTAAAGTCTTATATGGCCTGAGTTGCCGATAAGACTGTGTGTATATGTGAAGCTTGCTGGCCTTCTGCACCAAGGGTCGCGGGTTCGCAATTTGCGACAATTTATTTCAAGTAGATTGGCTACCAACCAATTGAAATAAAGAGAGGTGAGGTCTAAATGGCCTCCGTTGTCGGAAAAGACCCCAATAAAAATTAAAAAAAATCTTGAGACTTTCAGAAGAAAGTTTACTCGAAGTACCTTTCTTTTGGAAGTCTAATTAATCAACTCTAACAAACCAGTTATTTTTAAACTATAAATGCACTTTGCAGAAATGCGCACTGACTACCCTAAAGCCGGCCCTAGTCTCAAGGATCGAAATAAGAAAAAAAAAGGGCCACGACCATCCTGCATCTTACGGCTGTTGTAATAACAAATATTCGACGGAGGTGTATAGCTGATAATTTGTAGATTAAAGGTTTCTGGATTTGGAAGCAGCTAGTTGTTTTTCCTTCTATTTATTAATATGCGAGGGTCGACGGTTCGGTCGCGTATAGGGTCCATCCTCAAAGTCAAGCCATTATCAATATATTGATCCTCCTCCAGTGGTCATATTGGAAAAAGACTTTAATAATCCAATGACCAAATTATATACTGGTAAATTGAAAAAACTACTAGCTGGTTGCTGAATGGAGATATCCAGAAAACTTTAGTTTTAATAATAAATTCGATTTTCTTTGCAATTTTTGAGAAAATCTCGTTTATTAAAAGATTTTTTAAATTCCAACGAAATCAAGAAATAATTTTTGGTATTCTTATACATCTGCGGAGTTGATAAATAGAAAGATGCAATGGAGAAAAAAAACAAGTCGTCCTGACGCTTGAATTGGATGGGAAGACGAAGAATGGCATAAAGGAAGAGAGGATGAAATGTCAGCCTTAGTTCGGGTAATTCGTGGTCGCCAACCACGTACTCACCAGATCCGAGCCCCTGAGTCATGGAGTTACATATATTGTTAGAATACTTTGTACAATAAGCGAGTGAAGAGGTGAGGGGAGGGGGGACGAATAAATAAAAATTTAATTTAATTTTAACTCTGGAATTATTTCATCAATCGAAGAGTCGGAGCGAGATTATTTAATTCAAAGGTGTTAGTTATTTCTATTATTCATGCACTAAATTTAAACTTTTTATGTTCTTTGTAGTCGCATCTTCATTTCTATTTTTTTAATAGAAATAAAAAAAGAGAGAGAATGATTTGTTTTTGTAATTCTCGAGATGATTCAGATGAGCCAAGAGAGTGGGCGAAGAGATTATTTCATGGGGTGTGAAATTGAAGTAAAATAAAATAAAGTTTTTTTTTTTAACCATTTGATTTTAGATTTGAGAGCAATCGGTCCATTTGAAATAGTGCACTTTATAATTAGTTGCTCTATCATTTCAATTAACGGGAAATAAATTATAATTAACGCGCTAGCTCTTAAGTCAGAGAACCTAGACCTAAATCAACACTTAAATAATAATAAGTCATAGGATGGTGGTGGGGTGAAAATTAAGATTTAATTTTTTTTTAAATTATTTAAACTCTTTTTCGGAATTTAGAACTTAAATGGTGATTTAGTAAAATTTTCATTGATTGGAATGGGAAGCGAACCTCAGATCCTTAAAGGGTTATACCCGTAACTGCAAACTTGACAAGCGATGTACATAGAAAATTTACACTAATTTAAGCATAAATTATATGATATCTCATTTTTTTAAAAAATGGACTTACACCACTTTCAAAATAAACGGTCCATATATAGTAAGAGGGATGGGGTTGCGGGAGAAGAGGGTCTCAGCAGATGATGATGACACGTTGGTAGTTATTAAAATATCTACAGTATCAAGTGTATAATTTACTAATGTATAAATTGAAACATATCACCAAGTATTTTATTGATTAATCTTTCCCGAGAAAAAAAATTACGGCTCTGATCGTTGGAGTCTGAAAAAATAGTACGAAAAAATCCATTAATGAGTTTGTCATTTGGGTTGCCTACATTCCAGCAACCCAAAAGAAAAATGGAAGGACTTCCATAATCCAATTTGTTTTCCTTTAGCTCAGGTCAGTTATTTGTGTATTCACAGAAGGCTGAATTTCTTTGTTTTCTTCTTAAATAATAATATATATGATAATGAACGAAAGGAGAGATCAGTTATGTTAATTGACACATACACACACACACACACACGTAGCAGGCAATACATAGGTGGACATTTAGTATGCTCTTTTATGGCTCTGGTCATGGGTTCGAAGTCCCGCGATGACGACATCCTCGTCACAACCTGCCGTGTGACGTCACACGGTGTATGCATGCCAAATTTAACACACGCGAACAACACGAACGACGACAATGGCATCCAGATCATTCTTCTAATTAATTGAATTGGTTGATTATGCGATGAGTAGTTCAAGGTCACAAGATTCAATTTAGAAAAGTTTTCTTTTTCTGCTTTGATCCTAAAGTTTTAGAGCTTAATGGGGCAAATTGGAATAGAAAAACTCTCTTTTACTTATTTAGAATATAGTGAGGGCAAGGGGGGGGGGGGGTAAAGGGTGTAATTACCCCCCCTCCGTGATTTTTGCAATTAAATTTTATTTTTAATAAAAAATATATAAAATTAATGCTTACGTAGCATCTAGTCTGTTATCCATTTGCAAAAGAGCCTCTTAAAATTTTATAATTGAGTCTTCAATTCAATAATACGATGTGATAACAGTTAGTGGTGTTATTCGGTGGTGGAATTGTCGATGACTCTCGTTGAAAATCCTGAGTTCGATTCCTCATCTTTGGAGAAGCCAGATATTCAATCTAGAAATTAATTTCGAATTTGAAATAATTAAATAAATCGATCGCTCATAGCAGAAAATCCAATTGTGAGTTTGTCCAGCAAACAAACGCCAACAAATTTCTACACGTTAAGGACCATGGGCGTAGCCAGACATCTTGTTAGGGGGACCAACCCCTCGTTAGAGCGAGAGGAGGGGTTGCAATTAATATATACATAGATTATTAATTATTTATTTAAATAAAAAAAAAAAACTAAATTAATGTAGTGGATTGGGGCGTTAAAAGAAATTCCCAATGGGAAAAATATATATTTGTTTTTTTTTTTTAATTTTTAGGGCAAGCCGGGGGGGCAAAGGCCCCTCCCTGCCTCCCCCTGGCTACGCCCATGTTAAGGACTATAAGAAGGATTAAATGAAGGAGAATTCATTCTATTTAAGGAATTTTATATTTTTATAAATGTCTTTTGAATATAATAATAATAATAATAGCAATAATAATATTACTCCTTACAATATTATATAAATTTAATTAAATATTTAGTGATTTAATTATTTTGAATCTTCTTCATTTTGGCTAAATTATAATAATATTAATAAAAAAAAAAATTCTCTATTATTTTTCATTATTTTTTTTTATTACATATGGACGTCTTACCTGGAAATTAAATTCAAATTAAGTACATATAAAAAAAAGAGAAAGAAGTATAAAATAACAACAGTATAACAACAAGGACAAAAACAACAACAACAAATGCAAATTGGTGCTCTTTGTTTATTCTACAAATGCAAAATTTACTATGTTTTTTTTTATAATTAAGATGGATCTTTTGTTTTTTGAATTTCGTTGGAAAATTTTTTTATAATAAAGAAACAAACTGGAATATTGAAAGCGGGCTAGCTTTTATGGTCAAAAAGATATCCATTGCATTTTTAAGTGAAGATAAAAATAATGAAAGAAGAAAAAATTTCGAAAAGGATACACAGACTCAATATGATTGAGTTCAAGTTTCATAATAATGATTATAGGCAGGAAGCAAAAAGCGTGATAGACACACGGAAACCGATAATTGAGAAATCAATCAAAAGAAAGAATTTACGATAACAGGGAAAGAGGAAGAAAAAAAAAACTTTATTTAATATACAAGTGTCAAGTACTCAGCAATTTTTCAGAACAAATTCTCAAGATTCCTAAACGCACATAAAAAAACAACTTCAAGTAAGCGTATGAATGTGACTCTTTAATACCAAAGTTAACATGAAAATTAACGAAGAAAAAGAGAAGAATCGATGAAAAAATGCATTCTAAAAAAATTTAACGTACCGTAAAATTGGGACCATCATAATAAAAATTAATTATTTATATTTACCAGGTGTGCCGGTTAATAATGATTAATTTTTTTCTTAAAAAAAAAAACACGAAAATTCAGGGAGAATGATAAAATTTGCTTTATTCTATCGGCCCTCGCTTTTACACATTTTTCCTATATTTTGGGCAAATTGTGGATTCGCTGCCAAAAGAACTATTCGTTTTTTCCGTCGATCTATTTTTGGACATCTTTAAAATTACCGAAGTTCTGCTCAGCGAGAGCAAATGGTAATCCGAAGGAGCCAAGTCTTGAGAGTAGCTCGGGTGGTGTAGGATGTCCCATTCAAGTGCAGCGATGGTATCCAGAAGGGGGGGGGGGGGGGAAAAAAAAAGTTTTAATATTTTCTAACAGAAAAATTATAAATTTTACGTCTCAGGATAGCTAAACGCAAATTTCAATGCCTAATTTGCAAAAATTTCCCATACCCCCTAGGGTGTTGGCTTGTATTCAAGGGTCGCGTCGGATCCCAGAATTTTTAATGAATACTGATATTATTTGGCTTTAATTTGACTAAAAGAAAATTAGGATGTCGTCTAAATGGCGACATACGAGTGAAAGGGTTAATTTTAAAGGTCGCTCAAAATTTATTTTTATTTTATTCATATAAATGTTTAATAAATTTTTCTTTTAATTAGTAAGATAATCGAAAAATAAGATGAACAAAAAAAAGATAGAAAGTAATTTTGGGATTAGATAGATATCGACAAGGGTAAAATTTATTTAATTATCGTCGAGTTTTGGAATCACAACGATCATTTCAGGAGTAAACTGTTAATGTTTTAGATAGATGATTTTGGTTCTACAAAAATAAATGATCAAATTTGTATAATTAGATGTTATAAGAATTGGTAGGTGATGGGTGTTTTTTATTTTGTGGATGGGGAAACAGACTGGAGATTAAAAGACTGAAAATATAATTTTTTAATAACTTGTAATTTGAAATTAAGGTACGATTGATTTTATTTTGTCAAATATCTTACTAATTAAGAAAATTAGAATTTTTCATGGGGGTCTTGTGGGGGGGTGTGGGGGGGGGGGGGTGTTTTGTTTTTTTTATAAATGTGTGGTTGGGGGAAAAAATTCCAATTGAAAAATTTATTTGTTTGGGTTTTTTATTGGGTCGGGGGGGCCCCCTGTTTTATCTTTGTTTTAGGTCGGTCGAGAAATGGAACTAAAAAAATTTGAGGGACCTTTAAAAATTATTTTTAAGTTGAAAATTTGAGAACTTTTTTTTTCGACTATAAAATTCGACCATAATAAAAAAATTAAAAAAAAAAAAAAATCAATTTTTGAGAATTTGGAAATTTTTTAAAATTTTGATGACTCTAAAAATTTTTTGAGCTCATCTTTGGAGAGGTTCTAAAACATGATATACTAAAATATTGTCATACGAGATTGAAAAATTAGTCGGTTTTTTGCATCCTATTCTTCACTTCCCTACATCATAAATTTTAGGATTGGCTACCTCAGGTGAAATAAATATATAGAATAGGTCTAAAATCGTGGGAAAAGAGCTAAATAAAAAAAAAAAAAAAAAAAAAAGCCCCCCCTGAAAAATCTGGGACCCCACTGTCCAGAAGCGTATCCAGGTGGGGGCGAAGGGGGCGCTCGCCCCCCCCCGCCCCTGGCGCATCAAGCTTTTGGCGCCCCTCGCGCATCCGGCTTTCCGGCCTTTTCCCAAAATCTCGGGCTTTTTTTTTGAAATTTCATAATAAATTCATTTTATATCACAAATCCGGAGAAAAATTACAAAAAAAAGATCGAACGAGATTCGAATACTAAAAAAAAAAAAAAAAAAAGGGTAAACGAAAAACGGCGCCCCAGATGAGCTTCGCCCCTCCGCCCTCAAAGGCTAGTTACGCCGCTGATGGTATCCTGTAGTATGGGAAGGAGAGTTATCATTACTGCAAGATTGCTTGACTATGTCTTCTGGCCCATTCCGGACTTTTTTCAATCAATGCTTGATTCAAATTGATCAATTGTTGTCAGAGGCACTCGACATTTTCCGTTTTCCCTAGTAGCGCTTGCAATTCAGCGTTCTCGAAATCGCCACTTTTAAAGCGTACACAAATTGGAATATCTGGCTGGTAACTCGACTATGATGCGCACACTAATTAGACGATACATCAATGGTGTTTTGAAAGATACTGTCACAGAACAAAAATGACATGAAAAAATTAGGGGATAATTAACCACTGCTACCAAAAAACTGCGCTCGAAAAAATTGATCATTATTTACCGACTCACTTGGTTTTTTCTTGGTAGCATTAGCTAAAAGAGCAGAGAAATGATTTATGTAAAATTTCATAAATTACTCTGAAATAAACTCCATTCTTAAGTTTAAACAGAGGCTGCCTTTTAAATAGAAAATTAGAATAATTTTTATCAACGCACAATGCATAAATAAAATTATATAAATAATGTACTTTAACGTCATCTTCCTTTTTTATGAAAAAACAAATGGATTCCAGTCCATGTCTCTATTTATATTAAATATCCATCTTAATATTTTTTATTTATTAAAAAATCTCTATTTAAACAATATATATACATGTGTATATATCATTCATATAAAATTGTCTTTTTTTTAAATTATTTTTGTTTTTGTTTTTTTTTTTATTAATATTATATTTAGAAACTAGAGTTTTTTAATTAAATATTTTGAGGCGTTATTTATTTATGAATTATTTTATATTTAAAAACAAAAATTAATATTTTAAGGATGAATATATTTCTTTTATTTATTATGGCACTTTTTTTTTTTAATGCAAGCTCTAAATTGTACTAAAAATTATAAGAAAGGATTATTTGTTGAATATTTAAGAAAATGAAGATAATTTCACTTCTTGAGCTTCTCCTTTAATCTAATTAGAATGGGTTTTTTAACACATTCTTGGTATTCAAATGATTTAAATAAATATTCATCGCACTGTCTGGGGCCCTTGGCTTTTAAGGTTAACAATATAGTGACACTATCTCTAATCTCACGGCCAAGGGATATGGGTGGGGGTTTTTAGGGTTTTTACTCTTTTTTTGCAAACGTTTTAAATGGCATAAAAATTATACGATTCAAGGACTGGATATCTTTTCTTCAAAAACCCCCTCAACTTACCAATCATATTTGTGGGAGGCAGATAATTTCCCCCTCATTCGGAAATATAGCGGTGGGGTAATAAAATTAAACGAATTACTCATAAAGAACTTTTGGATCTTTACATTTAAGTGATCCCTTGACCCTAATCTTTTAAACAATTTTACATTCCAATACAGCAATTCCTCGAATAGTCCTTTTATTAAATTCCACCGATTTACCGGACTATTTGAAACCGGATTAAAATCGTGGAACTAAGGGGATATACAGACATCAGTGGACCGCCCCCCCCCCCCCGAAATGTCGATTGGCCCTGGAGCGCGAAAAAATATAGTTCCGCAAAAAAAATTTTCCGCAGGGTTGAAAACTTTGGTTCCGCAAAAGAAAAAATGTTCCGCAAAAAAATTTCGTGTGAAAAAAAAATGTAGTTTCTTAAAAAAATAATTTTTGAGTTCAGGCCCCCCCTCTCCCAAAAAAATTTCTATATACGCGCCTGCAGTACAATATTCCCATGGAAATTTTTAGTACAATTTATTTTAGCAGATTTTAAAATAATTCTATTAATATTTTTATATATTTATAAATAAAATCAAAATATTTTTATTTTAAAATTAATTTGGATTAATAATAATAATAATAATAATAATAATATAAAAAAATTAATTTTAAAATTAATAAAATCATATACAATATTGTATAATAATATATTTTTTTATAAAATATAAATAATAAATATAAATAAAATTAATAAAAAAAAAAAAAAAAAAAAAATATTCAACAAATGTGACCGACTTCGAAGTGGAGAGAATTGGCGCAAGTTTATAAATTTCTTTAAAGGAGAATTTGAAAGAAATATAAAAAATAAAATAAAATATAATAATTAAATAATATTTTCCAAAATAAATTATTCAATAACTTCCAAAATGCAAATACTGTTTGTTGATTGAGGAGTGAAGAGAAAGAAACTAGTCGATGTCCCTTGGGAGTGATGTGGCCCGAATAAAATAGCAATAGATCAAATATGCTCTTTTTTAAAGTGACACTAATTCCACTAACATATAGAAGTTTGAACATATTGTTGTTTCCAACAAGACAAAAGCTTTATGATCAGTTATTCGCCTTCAGATCATACACTTTTTGGAATAAATCAGTTATAGGGTGTGGAAAAAGAAACCAATCAATTTTTATCCTCTAATAATTAATGCAAATGCAATTCCGAATTATTATATGGACAAACACTCGATTAAAGAAATCCAAACCAACTATATAATGTCACCAGATTTTTTCTAAATTCTTCCATCGTTTGGTGGACTTTATAGTCCGTAATAATACAAAAGAGATTTGGAGATATAATTCTCATCCACAAATATTTGCATTAAACGATGAAGGAAATGTTTTTTAAGCAAATTATATAATCTGGACTGAGTTCTTCACGTATTATTCGAAAAATCTTCTCTAGTTGTGTTAGGGGAAAATCGGTTAGACGGAATTGTTTATTTATTGAAATAATGGTCTAGAATAGGATAATGAGATAAACAATTCTACTATCATTAATACAAACAATTCGGGTTGCTTATGCAAATAACTATTATAAATTTGTGTCACTTAAAAAAAAATAAATAAATCTAGCGTTAGTGTTAATACAGAAAGGAATGAATAAAGCATTAATGTTTCATTCACACTGACTAGTTTCTTTCTACACAGGATCCAAAGAAACTTTGCAGCCAGGAGATTAAATAAAAAAGTTTTATTCGCCGACGTTTCGGTCATCACTCAGTGTGTGATCGTGTATAGCTTGCCCTGAGGAAGGTCGTGATTGGCGTCCGAAACGTTGGCGAATAAAAATTTTTTGTTTAATCTCCTGGCTGCAAAGTTTCTTCGAATCCTGATTAAATCTCAGTCATAAAACATTAAGTTTCTTTCATTATTATAAAAATCTTTAAAAAAAGCCTTCGTGTATTTATTCTCTTTTAAAAGAAACTTATAAACATGTCATGTTCTAATTCCAAATTAATTCTTTGGTTAATATTAAAAAAAAAAAAATTAATATTTAATTATTAATAATAATATTTATAAAGCGAGATCTTGAAGTCTTTTTTTAGGCTGATAGAGAGTATGATGATGATGTCGATGATGATGATGATGATGAAGAATGAATGAGTCAATTAAAGACGAGGAGGAGGGCTAATGCGAATTGCGCGAATATTTCTGAATGGAAGGCGTGTGCAGAAAGGAGTCGCTAGACTTGTTGTTGGTGCTCCTCGGGGGTGTCGGTGTAAGTGTGAAGGGGTTTCCCGGCGAGGGTGATGGGGTTTCCCGGCCGATCATCTTTACCTGGCAGGGGTCATGCCTTAAGAGATAATGTTCTAAGGTGTCCCAGCCGCCGCCAACGCGCACCATCGTGTGACGGCCCTTCAGCAACTGCAAAAGTCCATTTCCACATTTAAAGTCTTCTTAAAATAAGTTAACATGTTCGGTGTGGTATGAAAGATTTTCCTCTTGATTTTTTTTTTCCTTTGACAAATTTAGAAATAGGATTTTTCCAAAAACAGGAAAAGCAATTTTCCAAATCCAAAAAATTAAAATTTTTTTTTTAGTTTAAATTCTGTTTTTTTTTTTTTTCTCCAAACATTATGCAGATGAAAAGACTTGCATCAGAATGGCCAGCCAGCGAAAATATTTTGATAACAAATAAAATTTTTATTTAGATTATAGAGTAGGCTGGGATGAGTATAGTAATGGGGTTGGGGAATAATAAACCAGCAGTTTCATCGCTCCACCTGATGTCCTTTATTTAGCAAATATTTCGACGATGCATCCACTTCAGTGCCACGCTTTAAAAATTTAATTTACAAAAATAAACAAAGATTCATTCAGTTTTTTAAAATAATTTTTTAAAAAATTACCCCCAGGATGTAGAAGGTGGGTTTAGTCCAATTGTATTAAATGCCTCAGGGGCGTTAAACATGTTTATGAGGTGCCTTCTCTAAGCTGATGACCGCTCTGTGTCCAAAGCAGAATTGATATTAAATATTGAACAATTAAATATAAGGGATTTATTAATTTAGTGAATGCGTCAAATAAAACCTAAAACTGAACTTTTTTTTATTTAAATCTTCCAGCCATCATCAGAGTCTGGTAAAAAGATTTTCTACCCTCTTATGAATATAACATCACAGCTATAAATTGTGTTTTGTAAAAATGTAATTGCTATCATTAGCGATACTCAAACATCTAGACTTTTGAACGAACCTAAAACATGATTATATAATCAAATTACGCTTTCTAAACGTAATAAAGAAAAATAGGCCTATCAAGTGGATTTTTAAATCACAATGAAGTGTTAAGCCACGAAAATTTATTATATTGTAATTTATTTGATGTGCAATAATTTCATAAAATGAAGATGAATCCATAATATAAACATTTCTCTTCTGGTAATTTGTATCAGATTTGGAAGAAACGCCTGCGAGGAAGGAGAATAGGCATCCTTGGAGCCAGACTTGTGTTCATGGTAGCGGAAGTGAAAGGGAATCTCAAATCTAAATATTCAATTCAGGAGGATGCCGCTGTATGGCTTTCGCTTCGGATGATGACAGTAATGTCAAAATACACATAAAGTGTATTAATTCTAACAAATTTTTTCCATATCATTTGTAATGAAATTTTGAAATCCTATATAAATTTATATGTTTAAACAAGAGCCTAAATTATATTTAATTCCCCCTTGATTTAGAGGGATTAACTTTTTTTTAATTTTTTTAAAAGATTATTACTAAATTCACCAGGTAAAAAATATTAGGCCTACATACTTTTTAAAGACGATTGTTTTAAAATATTTTTCTAAATCAAATAAATTATTTAAAGTTTTTAGTGTAGACCAGTGTATCTTATTAAATTAAATTAGCTAAAACAGTAGTTTTTTCTTGGTCAACTCACAAGGTGGTAAATGACAGTGAATAAAACATTTTTAAAAATTATCGGTTTATACAATATCTGACTGGGCAAATTTTCACTAAATTCAGCAATCAACTGCCAATTAGCAGAGCAATCAAGAACTACAATAGATATTAATTAATACATTAAATTAATGATGTATAAAAATAACATATAGTTTTTAATTCAATAACGAGGTTTAGGCCTTTTCAGTACACAAAAATACAATTTTTTCAAAAAATTGTATTTTTTATTTTGTCTACTGAAAAGCCCTAAACCTTAGTTATTGAATAATACCTTGTACTCGGTGAGTCTACGTTTTGAATAGTTTTTAAGTTATTATATTATATTAATTTATCTCATAATAGAGAAAGCAAAATTTTAACAATTTATTTTATTTCATTTTAACATAGAAGGTTTTTTTATGAATTGGTAGTTAAAATTTTGCCTTCTATTATGAGATAAATTAATATAATAACTTAAAAACTATATCTAATTTTTATACATCATTAATATAATGTGTTAATATCTATTGTAGTTTAATTGAAGACGGCAGTTGATTTCTGAAATAAGTGAAGATTTGCCCAGTCAGATTTCCAAGATAATGCTCTGAAATATAAACCAATAATTTTTAAAAAATGTTGTTTTATTATGAGTTGACCAAGAAAAAATTACTGATTTAGTTAATTTAATTAACTCTAATAAAAAAAAAACTTTCAAAAACTTACCCGAATAAAAACGACTTTTCCAGCGATGGAATATTTTCCTTCGCCAACTTTATTAACTCTAAGTTTCAGGCATTTTCCTGAAGCACATCGGCAATGTCTCAAAGTTTCCCTTGTGGCTGCTTGAACTTTTCTATCGAGTTCGGTGCTCGGGGCATCGCCGCTGCCATCAATCAAATCGGGATCTTCACCACTTCCTCGGGACCATTCATCTTCTGTGTTATCAGACGGTACACCGTCACTACCGGCGCCACCTCGGTTTGTTGTAGTCAGACCATCGGAAGCAGCTCGATGGCGTAATCCGTCGCCCACCATGTCATCTAGAAAAATCCGATCACCAAATTAGGTATTTTTTTAAATAAAAGTGATCTATTGTATTCAAAATTTAATTTTATTTAAATGTTTTGGGGTTGTCAAAAACCGAAAAGGGGAAGGAACCCAGGAACTACAATCTAGAAGGTTTTTAAATTTTAAATTTGGATATTTTGTAGGCTTGTGCTTCTCATAGCTCTACAAAATAAAATAGTAATGCGCTTACTTTCTGCCCATCGTGCCTGTCCATTTGTATTATTATTCTGAATGGCGGAGGATGAAGAGCTATGCCGAAGCCGTCGACCATGTGCCGGCGAATTGGACGGCACAGTTGCCGACACGGCCTGTGCTGTGGCACTTGGCGTCGGCGATGGATGAAATTGCCAAGACATAAACGAACTATGCGAGAATCCAGAATCGGAATGGCAATGTTGCGATTCATCCTCATCCAATTCCTCTTCCTGTTCCAGTGCGATTTCCTTCTCCAGCTGGACCAGGCCTGGAGGATCGATGCCAAACCGTTGCACCAATCGAGACACCTCCAGGAGGCAGAGGATCACGCTACGCACATTCGACTGTAACACTGATCACAAATTGATTAGATGATTTGCCTTTATTATTATTTCAAATTAAATAATAAACAAAAAATTTCGGCTAATGTCTAGAATATGGCTAATGATTTTTTACTATCTTAATAATCTTTTTAAGGTTTCTTTCTTTATTAGCCTAAATAAGAGCGTGGAAAGCCAATTTGGACCAAATGTCTCTAAAAATAACGAACATATAGAAGAAATATGAAGATGACTTTAACCTATAAAAAAGGTTTTTTAACTTCCTTTTTACTTTTCCATGTTTTTTTCTTGATCAATTGTATTTATCATCTAAAAACAATTTGTAGGGGTCCCGAATTTGCTGGGTACGATCCCGTTAAGGTTCGCTTCTGTTTAGAAAAAAAAATTTAAAACTAGGGAACTTTCTAGGTTGACAAAAAAGGCTGCAAATGCAAAATATTTTATTAATATCAACCATAATTAACTGTTACAGTATTTTTAAGATTAAAAATGAAATCGAGAAAGAAAAAAATACGAAATGGTAAGGTCTAATGTACCTTTCTTATAGGTTATGTCATTTCATATTTCTTCTATATTTTTGTTATTTTTAGAGATATTTGGTCCAAATTGGCTTTCCGAACTCATATTTCTAATAAAGGGATTGGATAAAGAAAGAAACCTTATAGAATTTACTAACATAGCAAAAAATCATTAGCCGTATTCCAGACTCGAGCCAAAATTTCAATTAATTCTCATTAAAAAAGTTACCCAGAGAGAAAGATATGGAATTAGCATAACCTAAAAATTACAATTTTTTTGGTAGGTATTTATTTTATTTACCTGATGAATGATCATATAATAAATTTAAAATGCCAAAGAAACAAAACATTTTTATTAAAAAAAATGCACGTCTATTGTTGGAATCAATAAAGTTAAATTAGTAACAATTTAATTGACCCAACTGAAATTATCAAAGAAATATTATTACATCTCTCTTTGTTAAAGATTTAAATGTATTGTTATAGGCCTGTTTATACGACTACGACTAGACTGGATTTGTTGCTCCTTTGGGATCGGTTTTTATTCGTTTTTAACTACTAATAAATTTCAATTGAATTAACTACCAATCAGTTTAAATAAATAGGCTCGGGGTCTAAATGGCCTCAGATGCCAAAAAAAGACCTTAAACAAATTAAAAAAAAAAAAAAAAAAAAACACTAATAAATTGTTCAAATTTTAACACTATAGATCAGAATGATTTAAAAAAAAAAAATATTTATCAAAGTTCAAAAAAAAATTATTAGAATGGAAGTTCTTTTATTGATCCTATATTTCCGTCTTCTCAAATTAGAACCAAGTTGAAACATGTCAGAAAAGAAAAAATTGAATATATTCTTTATTTATAGAGTAGATTCTCGCTATATTTAAACTGAGTGATTTATCTAACAAGTAAGCGTAAAAACGAGCCCTTTACACAAATAACCAACAGTTCAAGATTACCTAACGAATCATTCATTATTTATTTAGTTTTCTAAAAAAGGAGACGAGATTAAGTATTCATTAAAAAAGGCATTAAAAAAAAAAGATTTACACTTTCAACTGTAGGCAATCGGTATCTATTATAATTTAAAAAGTCTGGTGTGAATGGTCGCACAGCACACAACTTTCGTTTACCTTCGGTAATCGAAAGTTGTGTTCTGTCACACCAGACTTTTTAAATTAAATTTTTTTGTGTCGAGATATATTTAGTTTCCCATAGCACCTTAGTTTCAAACTTGCATTTTAAATGTTGACTGCTTGCAAATAAACTATGGTTACTTTTCAAAATTTTAATCTCATATTTGGCATTACACAATAGAGAATCCTAAATAAATACAAAATTTCATAAGAATTGGAAAAAATTTTTTTAAATGTGTAAAAAGTTCCAAAGGGGACCCCCTTTTGAATCGAAATTAACATGCAAATCCCCATAGGGATTTAACATTGGCTCTGTGGAAGGAGGAGCCGGAAAATGAATTTGAAAAATCTGAAATACATCAGAAACGTGAACTTCAAACAATTTCCACGAAAAATTTTACTGATATACTTTTTAAAGAGCATTTAAAATTTAAATTTACATTGGAAATGGAATGGGAGCCTTCCCGGGAACAGCAGCCAGGTTATATAAAAAATTTCATATTTCTTAGCCGACGTTTCGGGTGCAAGTCGCACCCATCCTCAGGGCAAGCAAAATTGTCAAAGTTTAGTACAGGTTAATCGGTACTTAAAAATTAATTTCATGTTTATACATGTATTCGTGCGTTCGTTGATATGTACAATAACAAAAAACGTTTTGCGATAAGTTTTTTGTTATTGTAATGTTACATACCAACGAACACACGAATACATGTAGAATCATGAAATTACACACAACAAGAGTTCAATGTGAAAAATTTTTTTTTCCCTCCTGTGAAAATTATTTTATCGGGGGGGGTTTTTTTAGGGAAGACGAAATTTATGTCGCGAAAAATTTATTGGGAAAAAAATTTTTTGCAGAACTTTATTTATCCATCCTGCGGAAAATTTTTTTCTGCCTCTCAAAGACAAATATTTGAAGGCCGACTCGGGGCCTAGGGCGGACCCCCCCCCCCCTCCCTGGTACGGCTCTGAAACGAAGTATAAAGAGTAAAAAAGTAAAAATTAATATGCCCGCTCATTTATACGAGTGTGTGTCTTCTATGCATTGACGGATATTTATAGCAAGCGAGAGGATTCCCTTCACTATGGGTTGCATATTGTTAAGGCGCGCCAAGTTTCTCTGAGTTGGTTGGTTCCTTTCGTCGAGTTCCCTTTCATATCGAGTATATTTTTAAAATAATCGTATTTTAATATAAATCTTTACATATTTGTATTTTTTTTTAAGAGATTAATTTATAAGATTTAAACTTTCGACCGTTGGTTCTCGTTGAAACATTTGTAAATTAAAATTAAATATACAAATTAAACACTAGGTTATTTGTTTCAAAGGTTTATTAATTAAAAATTAACACTTGATATGATGACAAGGAATTGTCGAAATACGTATTAAGTGTTAATTTTTAATTAATAAAACCTTTGAAACAAATAACCTAGTGTTATTTGTATATTTAATTTTAATTTAGATTAATTTATCATAAATTTTTCTCTTTTGGTTTTACAAAAATATCTGGTGTGATTGCATACACCTTTCTTTTACTGAAAGTCGTGTGCAGTGCTTGTCACACGAGAATTTTTTGTATCGAGATATATTTATATGGAGTGATATATTTAGTTATATTAAATATCAAAATTCAACCATGTTGTTGTTTAGAAATTTTGTTCGCAGACAGGATTTTATCCTCAGACACACAGACTATTTTTTGACTCGAAAAATGTGCAGAAAGCAAATATGTCAAGAATCAAATTTAAATCCAATATTTCGTCGGTGCCAATATATTATTTATTTATTCTATATAAAAATTTTTTAAACATAGAAATATTATATTAGTAATAGACAGTAAGACATGGACTTATCGATCTAAACCAATTTTGTTTTGCATTAAATCCACCCCGGGATGACTTGAATTTTTAGGGAGTGGTTGTTGGAACGCATTAAAATAATGAAAATGAATAGGCCAGCTGCCCTAAAGGAATGAGATATAATATTCTACTATATGATCTATTAAAAAAAAAAACATTCAAAGGGGAAAATAATAATGATTTCTTGGTGAGGTTCTGCTTAAAAAAAATAATAAATTTCTAGTCTAGTCCTAGCGGAATAGGACAGAAGGTGTTCGCATGTTTTTCCCGATAAGATGGCGTAGTGTGTCATAAAAAGTATGCCCAAAAAATCAAGTAATTCAAAAATTTGCCAAGAGATGTCAGAATGGTAGCTAATAATATTTAATGCATTTGGTTGATTTTCATTGATCTTTTAACAATAAATACTTTATAAATGTTATTATATATTATGTATCTTTTATAAAAGCATACAAATATATAAATATAGACCAGATATACGCTATTAGGGGGATCAGCTGTTAGACTAGCCTGCCATCTATTGCAAGAATGCTGAACTAATTTGACAGTTGATTTTTAAATAAATCATCTAAGCTTATTTTAAAAATTTCTTAATTAATATGTGATTAATAATAACAATAAATTCATTTTTAAATTTAAAAAAATTAAAGATTATTGGGACAGAAAGTTTTTTTGTATTGGCTTGATGACAAAAAATGACTTAATGACTTATTAGAAAATTAAAGAAATTAATTAATTTTGTTATCAAGCAAATACAGCAAACAATCTGTCCCAATAATCTTTAATTTTTTTTTTAATTTAAAAATGAATGTATTGTTATTATTAATCACATATTAATTAAGAAAATTTTAAAATAAGATTGGTAGATATATTTAAAAATTATGTGTCAAATAGTTCAGCACTCTTGCAAAAGATGGCAGGCTAGTCTAACAGCCGATCCCCTATTAGCCTATATCTGGCCTATATTTTTATGCTTTTATAAATGATACATAACATATAATAACATTTATAAAGAATTCATTCTTAAAAGATTAATGAAAATCAACCAAATGCATTAAATATTATTAGCTACCATTCTGACATCTGTCTAAAATTTTATCATTTAATGAATCAAGAATCATATATCTCTAAAGACAGAGAAGATGCAACCCAATCCTCATCTCGACGTAATATACTTAATAGTTTATTGAGTAAAGTTCACAAAACTATTCAAGTACAAAAGGGGCGCAAAGTATTAATTGAGTGATAAAATATAATTTATTATTTACATGTAAACTCCCTATATCCAAACCCCCTAATGGAAAAAAATTATGATGGCTTTCTAAATAAGAAAATTGGCTTTAGGCTTAGGGGGGGGGGGGATTGAAAACATCGTAAAAAAAAGTAATAATGTTAATTAAAGGCAGCGCAGCCCTGGTGGGCGAAGAACACTGAGTGCATCAGAGTAATGAACGACAAAATGCATAAAAAGAAGCGAAGGAAATATAAAATAAATTAATAGTCTACTAAAATATCAAATTAAATTTAGGATGGTAGAAAAAAAAAACCAGGATTGCATTTTGAAAATCCTATCTGGATCCCCGTTTATTTACCTGAGTGCACGAAGACACATACAAGCCCGGCCTCTGGCCATCTACCGGCACCCCGTGAAGTTACATTATTTCCTATCTCTAACTCCTCCTCCTGCATTTATTTCTAGCTAGTGAACTAATCCTTATTTCTGGTTCCACCCGGTTCCTTTTATCCAACCTCTTCTATGCTAGGGAGGATGTCCTGGTGTGAGGAGGGACTCCCTCAGCATCGGCTCCTTCGAAGAATGCATCATTGAGAGGGAAACCTTCTTTACGCCCCTTACACAGGACGGGATGTCAGAGCAACTCCCTCTCCCCGTAGAGTTGGCTGGGGAATATTATGGTGAGATCCAATATTCCAATCCAGTGCCTGCTTGAGGATATGTTTACATTAAACAAATATTTTTATTTAATGAAAAATCCCGCACGCCCGGGGTTTGAACAGGGATCTTCTTTGCAGAAGCTGACACCCTAGCTCACTACACCAGCGAGCCCCCCTCCTCTAAGAAAAAAATATAAAAATTTAATTATATAACAATTTTTATTATTTTTCATTTGAAAGATTTAATTATTTTTTTATTAAGTGTCTTGCATTTTACATATCGAAAGTAAAAACTCAATTCTTCTTATGCCCCCGGGTGTGGCGTAGTAGGTAGCGTGCCTACCTCCTATACCAAACGTCGCGGGTTCGGACCCAGGCAGTCCGATGATTTTATTTAAGCCATTTGGATACCAGATGGCTTAAATAGAAATGCCTGACCCCACAATAGATATATTCCTTACAACGGTTATCGTCAAAGTCTTAAATGGCCTAAGTTGCCGAAAAGACTGTGTAAATTGTGTGTGAATGTGAGTGTGAATGAGAAAAAAGTGTGAATGTTTAAAAAAAAAAAAAATTCTTCTTAATTGTCAAATTCTGGATTTTCTGGAATTTTTTGCACTTCCCCTTTTGAGACTTTGTGGACCCAATTTGTTCATAACGTACTCTATAAGACTGCAAAATTTCGTTTCAAAATTCTAACGGGAAGTTGGTCACACAGAGCGTGACAGACGGACAAGCCGCTATTTATAGATATAGAAAGAAAAAAAAAACCAGGCTCACCTAAATCTTCGCTTTCAAATAGGAGATTTTCGTGTACTCCTAATTGTCGGGAAAATTGGATAAAATTATCCATGTTATCTCTTGCATAAAAACTATGCCGAGCAGCCCTCTCCCAGCACCGGGAACGAATTGTAGGCACGGGCTGGAAAAGAGAGGACTCAATTATAAGAAACGCTTTTGACGATAAATTGAAAAGATACTGACCCCTTTGGTCTGACCCGAGGCGACCGCCTCCATCGCCCGATGTTGGATCACCTTGGCCAGCTGACAGAGCACTACTCCGTTGTCCAACACGTCCAGGAAGTTCTCCCCCGTTATATAACTCATTTCTGTAAAAAAAAAAAAAAAAATAAATAAATAAATTTAAGTTCCAAACAACAACCAGCATGTTGGCAATATGATCGTCTAATAAATAACAGAGACAAAAACAAAAACGAGAGATGGAAAAGGCGCTAGAAAAGTCGATTTTCGATTTTGGAATCGACTTGATATTTTTCGATTATCGGAATCATTTCTAAAAGTTCTACTTTTTAAAAACTCTTTAGCTCGTGCTTAGGAGATTCTCAGTAAATGTTAAATACTAGCCGCGCCTTCGGCGGGCTTCGTGTCTAGCCAGTGAGGCTACGCCCTCCTGGACCCCCCGGAACTGGCTCGGGCCCGCCTGCGGCGGACCACTCGCCTTTTCTTAATTATGAGAAACGGGCTGACGTCTAGACAGGGGTGCTACACTTATTTTTGAGTCAAAAAATGGTCTGTGTGTCAGAGGATAAAATTCTGTCTGCGAACAAAATATCTAAACAACAACATGGTTGAATTTTGATGTTTAATATACTATCGGAAACTAAAAAATATATCACTCTATATAAATATATCTGGGGCGAAATTTTTATTTTATTTTTTTTAACACTCACACTTTTTTCTCATTCACACTCACATTCTGTTGGGGGTCCAGGCTTTCTTATTTAAGCCATTTGGTATCCAAATGACTTAAATAAAATCATCGGACTGCCTGGGGTCCGAACCCGCGACTTTTGGTATACGAGTTTAGCACGCTAATCCCTACACCAGAAAAGAAAATCATTACTACGTATTCCAATCCAGTGCCTGCTTGAGGATTTGTTTACATTCAAAGAATACATAAATATTTCTCTATTGTCCAAGGAGCTCCATGAGGAAAGACACCCAGCATAAATAAAAACTTTTATATAATTTCATCGACGTTTCGGGAGCGCGTATTTATGCTGGCGAAACGTTGATGAAATAATATAAAAGTTTTTATTTATGCTGGCTGCCTTTCCTCATTGAGCTCCTTAGTCAATCATCACCACAGCCATTTCTATTCTTCATTGAACCGATAATATTTCTCTAAACATTTCCTATGGGAGAAATCGTAACTTTAGGACTTAATAACACAAAAAGTTATAAGAATTCCGGGACCCGAGTACTTTTCCTGGACTCTCGATAACGTCCTCTATATCTTATTACTGCAAAATTTCGTTTCAAAATTGGGCAAACAGAGCGTGACAGACGGACACTCCGATATTATAGTTATTTATTTATAATATAAGAGTTATTAAACATTTTATTAAATACAACACACAAATATTGTTTTCAATATTTTTATAAAAAAATATTCTATCCAGAAATATACGTGATATGGCACCGAACTTTAAAATAAAATATGAAAGTTGAGTGTCAAAATAAAACATTAAAATTGAGGAATTAAGAATGCCACATATGTTCACTAACCGATGAGATTAGGAAGCGTGTTGATTGGTGTGTTATGTGTAGGTTTTAAAAGAAAGATGAAAGTCAATCAATGAAAACGTTACAAACTATATTCAAATCGTATACTAAGTCTGGTAAGAAAAAAGTCCAAGTCGTCCAGCGAGAATCGACTCTAATCGACTTGAGGGAGTTTCAACTCGATTCTAAAAAGTCGATTATTTTCACTAAAAGATCTTTGATTAGAGTCAGAGTCGATTTTTCCATCCCTAAAAAAAAAACAACACTCAAAGGGCCAAACAAATTTTTGTTTTTGTATAAGAAATTAATAAAGAAGTAAAAATTTTCTATCTGGTTGGGTTTTTCCAACCATGCATTGAAATTAGATCCGCTCTATAAAGTCAGTCAATCATTTGGAAGAGGAAAAATAATAATAATAATTAGAATTTTGTCATCAGTGATTTGGAATAATAATAAGACAAGGAGAGACAGTTCGAGTGGCGTTGCCTTTGAGGATTCAATTAAACAACTCTAGAAGGACATTGAACCGGTCAATGGTAATCTAAGGTTCAATTGCTGGCTAAATTAAATAAAGACGAGGAGAGAGGGGGGGGGGCAATTATTTGATTGAGAGAGAACGAGTTGAAGAAAGAAGAAAGGCTTTCTTTTACTTGACACGTGAGAGAGTCAAACAACACGGATTTGCGTATCTTGAAAATCAAAAATCTTTCTAAAACATTTTCTCTTTTTTTACAAAATTGAAACCCGGTAAACTCATTTTTTTTTTTTTCATTTAAGGACTTTTTACGGCATTGAAGGCCATTAGACCCCATCTCTATTTATTTCAATTGAATCGTTTATTTCAGAAACCACCTAAGTGCGCTTTTTTCAACTTTCGGAAAACTAAAGAAAACTGTTTTGCAGCTTAAGTATAGGTCTAGTCTCCTTCAAATATTTTTTTACCAAATCAAAAACATGCTATTGGGATAATCTTTTTTTACTTTCTCTTACCTCTATATATATGTTAATATATATATAGAGAGAAAGTATTGGATTCATGTCAAAAATTCGATGTCGAGATTTTGATGGATCTTCACGTTTTGAGGTCCCCTGAATCCAAAAAAGTGGTTTTCGCGACATGGTCTGTCTGTCTGTCTGTGTGTGTGTGTGTGTGTGTCTGTGTGTCTGTGAACAAAATATCTCAAGAACGAAAAGAACTAGGAGGTTGAAATTTTATATTTAAGTTAGGCACCCCATGGGACGTGACACGAAGCTTTTGAACAAAATCGGCCAAAGAGTACTAGTACTTTACTGATGCACTTTTTCAGTATTTTTCGATTTTCTCAAAATTTGCTCCAACGATTTTTGTTAAAATTCAAAAATCAATTATTTTTTAGATGCTCTTTCAAATGTATATTCTCATTTTGTGATTGAAATCTTCTGAAGACCACTTTACTCTTGTACTCCATAGAAAAGATAGGAGAAATGGTTGCCATGGTAACAAAATATAAACATTTTGCCATACTTATAAATTTTACATCTTGAAAATCGAATGTACCGTACTGTCGGAAACTAAATACATGTCGACACAAAAACATCTGGTGTGACAAGCACAGAACACAACTTTCGATTACCGAAGGTAAGAGAAAGTTGTGTGCTGTGCGCCAGTCACACCAGATTTTTTTTTTTAATGTCTTTATCGGCATCTAAGGCCATTTAGACCCCATCCCTATTTATTTCAAATGATTTGTAGTCAAATCAAATGAAATAAATTTTTCTCACTTGGGATGGGAAGCGAGCCCGGGACTCCGGTGCGAGAAGCTAATGTCTTCTCACTGAGCCACGGCTCCCGGGCTTGGGATAATCTAAAAGATGTATTTACTTTTGAATTGTACAGTAGCACCGAAAACACATGATTTGAAATTTTGTCGCTTAGGTGGTTTCTGAAATAAACGATTCAATTGCACTGTAAAAAAATTTTTAGAGGATTTAAAAAAATCTCATCAAACTTTTAAAGCTTCGGTGAATTTTAAGAAAAAAAAAAAAAAAAAAAAAAAAAAAAACTTTACTATACCGAAGGTCGCGGGTTCGGACCCCAAGCAGTCCGATGATTTTATTTAAGGCATTTGGATACCAAATGGCTTAAATAGAAATGCCTGGACCCACAATAGATTTATTAAAACATACGAGTATCGTTTAAAGTCTTAAATGGCCTAAGTTGCCGAAAAGACTGTGTGAATGTATGTGAGTGTGAATGAGAAAAAAGTGTGAATATTTTTTTTTTTTTTTTTTAAATAAATTACGAATGGAGGGTGAAGCCATAATAGGGATGGAAAAGGCTCTCGCAAAGTAGATTTTCAATTTTCGGAATCGATTAATCATTTCTGAAAGTCGACTTTTTAAAAACCCTATAAGTCGTGCTTAGGAGATACTCAGTAGATATTAAATATATTTATTTATTTATAATAATAAGTGGCGTGGCGAGGACGGCGTACGACATGGAACTCCTCGGACGACAACGCAGAGGATCACCTAGGATGACTTGGCTTCATCGGGTCAGGAGAGACATGACCGATGCTTGGCCTGTCGGAGACAACAGCATTGGATAGAGGAGAGTGGAGGGAGAGGGTAAGGTCAGCCGACCCCGCACCGCGGGATTAAAATGGCGAGGACAGAAGAAGAAGATTTATTTATAATATAAGATTAAACATTTTATTAAATACAACACACACAAATATTGTATTCAATATTTTTATAAAAGAATATTCTATCCAGAAATAGTACGTGATATGGCACCGAGCATTAAAATAAAACATGAAAGTTGAGTATCAAAATAAAACATTAAAATTGAGGAATTAAGAATGCCACATATGTTCACTAACCGATCTTAGAATTAGCGTGTTGATTGGTGTGTTATGTGTAGGTTTTAAAAGAAAGATGAAAGTCAATCAATGAAAACGTTACAAACTATATTACCATCGGACCATTTCTAATAAAAAATAATTTTGATGGTTAAAATTTCATTAAAAAAAAATAATTTTCTTGAAATTTTTTTTCCCTGAGGGGGCCCCGGCCCTTTGAGATCAAATCTTAAAATTATATGAACGATAAATGATAACGCTAGAGGTATTTTCAGGCCATACTAATATGAACTGAAATTGTTGTGGAATTTTACTCCTTAGGTGCCCCATATACCAGTGGCGGATCCCGAGGTGTTTCTAGGGGGGAGGTGAGGTAATCTGGTGTGACTGGTCGTACAGCACACAATTTTTTCTTAATTTCGGTAATTTAAAGGCGCATTCTGTACTTGTTTGCCAGAATATAAATACAAATCAAATTTTTTTAAATGCTTATAAATCAAGCTAAGTTTGATACTATTTTTCGTCTCAGGATAGCTAAAAACGCTTCCAAACCCCCCAGAGCACCCGGAAGTCGTCTCTGTACGGATCTGTCCTAGGTAAATTATGGTAACCCTATGTTTAGGGAATTTTGACAAATTTTCAAATAACTTTTTGAAATTTAAATAAATATATAAGCTATGCATAAGTTTCAAAAATTGTGCCAAAAAGTGTGTAAAAATTTGTTGGCATGAAGGCCTACAATAGCCTTTTATAAACTAGAAAAAGTACAAAATTAAGTAGTCCCGGGCCAGATGGCTTAAATAGAAATGCCTGAACCCCCAATAGATATATTAATTACAACGGATATCGTCAAAGTCTTATATGGCCTAAGTTGACGAAAAGACGGTGTGAATGGGAGTGTGAGTGTGAGTGTGAATGAGAAAAAAGTGTGAATGTTTTTTTATAAAAAAAAAAGTAGCCCCGGGGTCCGCTAAGTCTGTCTGCAGCTCTGGATACTAAGTAATATAAGAAAAAAGTCGAAGTCGCCCAGTGAGAATCGAAATCGATTCTAATCGACTTGAAAGAGTTTCAACTCGTTTCTAAAAAGTCGATTATTTTCAGTAAAAGATCGATTCTTGACTGTCTCTTGAAAAGTCAGAGTTGACTTTTCCATCCCTAAGACATCAATCAACCCATCCGTAATCCAAATGTATTTGATCTCACTTAACAATAGAGATCTTTTTTTTTTTCAATTGATCTTTCATTCATTTCCAATTAGAAGATGAAATTCGTTTCTTTATTAGACGAGAGAAAGAAGAAGGTCCAAATGACTGACAGGAAATGACTATTTGACGCCCTTTTCCGTTTCAACTTTCAATAAATAAAAGACCCTATTTATAAATTCAAAGAATGAAACAAGATGTAATGCCAAGGATTCTATTCTATACATGACTTGTGAGTGAGCGCCTGCCTCCTCGGCGGCTCTTTATTTTATTTGAGAAATCTGTCTTTTATTAAAAATGAAATCAAATAAGCCTACTAATGAATGAATGAATGACACCATTGCATCCGACTCAAGTGTTTTTGTCAATAAATGATAATTAACTCAATATGACACACATCAAAGGATTCATTTAAATGAAAGGTGGGGGGGGAGGATTGAGGCGCGTGCCCCTGCCCCCCCCCTTCATAGCATCTGCTAACAAGTAGTTTGGTTATATATTAGAACAAATTCTACCTAGTCGTGTATCATCTAATTTAATTGTAACAAGTGTCAACAATTATTTGACGAAAATGAAGAAAAGTGAATCCCTAAAACAATAATTTAAGATGAATTTAATTGAAATTTAATGGGTAGGTGCAGGCACTCAAATAAAAAAGGCTCTTTGTTTTGTTCCCTTGTAAATTTGAAACCTTTGGTGTTTTATGAAGGTATATGAGTGACATTTAATCCTCGAAACTTTATAAAAATTAATAAAAAAATTTTGATTCATTCAAAAGCCTCTATATTTTCTATACCCAGTATATATAATAGTGGAGTGTCCGTTTGTCACGCTCTGTTTGATCAACTTCCCGATGGAATTTTGGAAAGAAATTTCGCAGTCTTATAGACGACGTTATGGAGAGTCCAGGAAAAATACTCGGGTTCCCAAATTCTTATAACTGTTTGAGTTATTAATTCCTTTAAGTTACGATTTCTTCCATAATAAATGTATAGAGAAATATTTATGTATTCTTTGCATTTATGTATTCTATGAATGGAAACAAATCCTCAAGTAGGCCCTGGATTGGGATAGTTGTGAAAATTTTCTTTTCATAATTAAGAAAAGCCCTCGGGCTTGGCGTAGTTGGTAGCGCGCCTGCCTTGTATAGGCCTACCAAGGGTCGAGGGTTCGGATTTTATTTAGATACCAAATGGCTTAAATAAGAATGCCTGGACCCCCAATTGATATATTTTCAAATAACCTTTATCCTTTAAAGTCATAAATGGCCTAAGTTGCCGAAAAGACGTTTATGGGTGTGTGAATGAAAAAAAAAAATTAAGAAAAGGCAAGGGTCCTCCGCAGGCGGGCCCGAGCCAGCAGGAAGGGGGCCCAGGGGAGCGAAGCCGGCCTTGAAGGCCGACGCTTCGGCTAGTATTCTAATAATTCACGAAAATAAAATTGTATTTGTATGTAGATTAAGCCTGAACAAATTATATCTTAGAAAAGAGGGGAAAAAATGGAAATATACGAAAATTATTATACGTCATAAATGTTTCTCCGTTTTCTATATACATATAATAGTTGAGTGTATGTCTGTCTGTCAGGCTGTCACGCTTTGTTTGACCAATCTCATAGAGTGTAAGCAATCGACGCCTCTTGACATAGGCAACATCAACATTTCCGCTCACTCGATAGTACAGTACAAGTCGACTATATAATTTAAATAGGCAGAGCAGCCCGCCTTCGGCGAGCCTCGCACCTAGCCAGGAGGACTTAGATATCACAAAGGGGCTTAAATGGTTCAAGCCACCATTTTAATCAAACAAACTGGTCAGTTTTCTGAAGGATTTTATAACATTATTAAATAGTTTAGAGCAGCGTTTTCTAAACCTCCCTAGGGAGGCGCGGGCTAGTCTAAAGGGAGGCGCGAATGTTAGCCACAGCGAGCAATTTTCTAAATTTTATAAATAGGAATATATAAAAAAAATATTTTTATATAAATTTATTGTGACGTATGTGTTTGTGGATGGAAGTTTGTATTATTAAGGCGAAGTCAAAAACGGCCACTGGTTTAGGTCATCTTCAGAGCCGGAGGGGAGAATAAATGAAATTTTGAATGAAAATTAAAATTTCATTTATTCCGGAGGTGATATTTTAATTTTCATTCAAAATTTGATTTATTCTCACCTCCAGCCGTGAAGATGACATAAACCAGTGGCCGAAACGTCACAATAAAAGAAATAATTTTGGCTGTATATGTCTTGGAATTTTTTTTTTTAGCTTTACAAATGTTTGTTTTTGTATTATTTTACAAAATGGGGGAGGGGGAGGCGTCATATGATTAAATATTTGTAAGGGAGGCGTGCCGGGGGGCCTGGCAACGGAGAAGATCAACAGTCACCACAATCGTTGAAGTTAAGTGATGCTAAGCACGGTGAAAGTTCGGGATTGGTGACCCCGAGCAATCAGCGTGTGGAACGCCCCCCGGTTGCCATCGGTACATTGTATATTAAAATTTATAATAAATAAATAATCCCTAAATGGCCTCTGTAGCCGAAAAGGGTTAAAAAAAAAAAAAAAAAAGGAGGCGTTGTACCAAAAAGTTTGAAAACCACTGGTTTAGAGTGTTGAAGAGGCGAAGAGAATATGTCGATTTAATAAGCTTGATTACATTGATTTTTCAATAGAGTGATACATTTATCGGTAGGTAATATTGATTATTGGAAAGGTCAAAAAATATTGTTGCATTTTTAATAGTTATTTTTATTTCTCTACTCGAAGGAAAAAGTGGAAGGCAGATTGATAAGATAACCTAATTGATTATTCCACAATAAATAAGAAACATTTCTTTGTAATGGACAAATTATGTCTTGACACTTAATTTAATTTATTAAAATGAGAGAAAAAAAAATTGAAATTCTTTATCTATTCAGATGATTGTAGTTTAGAGATTCACAATATTTCAAAGAAAATTTTTTTTTAATTAATCCCATTAAAAGATTTCTAGCAGAGTTTTTATACTACCCTAACAAGCACAAATGGAGAATCTACATTACAATTGATATAATTAATAATTACTAAGAAAGGAGTCGAACGACGAATCTGCCAATTTACACTAGTCATGCCCTACTACTAGACCACACTACCGCTTTCTCTATTTGTAAAATAATGTTTTTGGGAGGAGAAGGGATCAAAAATTCTGCCTGGTGTGGAGAAAAATTAATTGGTGTCCTTTCTTTTTGGTTGGGTTTTAAAAAAAAAAAAATACATCAAATAAACCTCCACCCTAGAGAATAGAGCCGTGAAGTTAGACAACCAGAGTGCTTGGAAACTAAATAAATAAACTTTTTTTTAATATTGCAGTGGAAATACTATTTTTTAAGACAACAATTAAGGCAGATAAGCGCTCTGGTTGCCTAACTTGACGGCTCTATTCTCTAGGGGTGGAGGTTAATATTGAAACTGACTGTACAACCACCTGAAAATTTTCATTTCATCCGAGATAAAAATTGGTTAAATTGGCGAAGATTATTTAAGCGATATCGGAATTGAATTTAAAATCGCTCAGGGGCCCACATCTTGTGGATACGTGAATGGCGACCACGAGCTGCCCGAGCTGGGACATACAGTCCTTCTGTTCTTTGTATGTCGGTCTCTTCCTCTTTTCAACAGGCGTCAGACCGTGGGACGGGCCGGCCTATTCTATTCTTCTCGGTCGCAAAAACGTATGATAGGGTTGGAGAGAAAAAGTGAGGTCCGCCGACCCCGCATCGCGGAAATGCGAGGACAGAAGAAGAAAAAGAGGGACAAATTAATTCTTTGATTTATTTGATGAAAGATCAAGCTGAGAAAATGTTTGGACAACTTAGTTTAAATTTTAAAATCTGAGAAGAGAAGAGAATATGAAAATTATTTTATTTATAAAAAGGAGCGGACAATGTTTAATTAATTTGAGGCTTCAGAAGAAACCCGAGATTTATTATTCCTTTAGAGAGATGTTTTTGATGGAGGAACTTGCAAAAAGCTATTAGATTGGCTGAAATTGTCAGGAAACAAGCGCTAAAGGAAGATGCGAAAAAGTATCCGAATAATCATAAAACAACTTCATGTAAAAAATCAAAATACGATTTTTGCATTAATGCCAAATAAAATTGACAGGAAAAATTTGTATTTAGAAGGATAAATAAAAATGCCCTGCAGCTATTATTATTTCTTTGGTATCAAACCCACAGCGACGTTTCTGTTGACTATGCGACCATCTTCATGGCTAGGGTTCAGTCAAATAACCGTCTTAAGTTTTTTGATATACATTTATTTACAATTTACGATCTATCACAATTACATTCAGAGCGAGTCAAATTTAATATGAATTTCATAATAATAATAATGAATATTTCATATTAAATTTGACTGGCGCTGAATGTAATTGTGATAGATCGTAAATTGTCTATCAAAGAACTCAAGAGGGTTACTATTGACTGAACCCTAGCCATGAAGATGGTCGCATAGTCGACCGAAACGTTGCTGTGGGTTTGATACCAATAAAGAAATAATTATAGCTGCTTGGCCTTTTTATTCATTCTTCTACATATTGATTCGGCTATTCACCTCGCTTACATATTTGTATTTAGGGGCAAAGGGTAGAACGATCTTAAAAGAATATACAAAAATAGCAGATGCACACATTCTTTGTTGGTGTCAACAATAATAATACATTTTCGGCAGAAAAAAAATATTTTTTATTGAATACCTATTAATTCTAAGGAAATAAGTAGTAATATTTATGAAATGCAAAGGTCGACGGTCTGTCTGTCTGTCCTTCCTTATAAATAATCATCATGACTAATTTTGTTTTATTATAACGAGAAGGAATGTTTATCTAATCAAGTATTCCTGACTGACGGGACTGATGAGGTCATTGAACACGATTCAAAACAAATCTCTTTCATCTACGCTAACTACCTTGTACTTTATCAATTCATTTTTATTTAATCTTATCAATGCAATTAACTTTTTTTTCTTTTTTGCAATATGTAGGTTAACTTTTTTTTTTTTGATGGCAAATTCAACTTATAAGAGATGGAAAATATTAATTTCGTCGGAAATATACGCCTAGAGACAGATGTACTGAAATATTTTTAGAATTTCAAGCTTTAATCTAACGGAAGTGACACTTTACTCAACGCTTTTTTTTTTAAACTCTCGTTTCCTTCTTCAGGTAAAATTCAGATATAATCATAAAGTATAGAGATTTATATTCGAAACTTCATGGAGGGGAGATTCAATCTCTAGAGGTTAGACACTTTGAGATTCTTTCTGATTTATTCCCGAATAAGGCCTCAAAATGAGTACCTGGCCGAATATCTTATACAAATAAATGCAGTTTAATATAAAATGTCTTTGTGGCTAGAAGGATTGTAGAGACAAAGCCAAATGTATTTTATTAAAGCGAATAAAACTCGCCAAGCCACTCTGAAGATTGCCTAGACAAAGTGCCGAAACGTCAGCCTGGTATGGCTCTAATAAAATACATTTAGCTACCAAAAGTCTTGAAGCTTTTTTTCGACTCCGCATATACAATTGGCGATGTTATGCACGAAGGAACCAAGCGCCATTAACCAAAATCTGAGATAAGGTACATTTCATTTGCATAGTTGTAAACAAAACCAATGATTTTTTTTTATACAAAAAAAAAGTGCACAGAGTAATAATGTTGTGATTTAAATAAAGAGGTAGATCTTTTTATTTTCCCCTACAAGATGGCGGTATTATCTCAATTTCGATCATAATGGCGCTTGGTTCCTTCATGCATAGCATATTGCTACCCCATATCCGGTGGCACGAAGCCCCCCCCTCCCCCGGTGGTAATCTTCCTCCCTTTATTAAATAGTTAAAATTTGTTTGAACCTAGCCACAGAGGACTTGAGCTCCTATTCAGACCTTGGATAAATTTATTTATTTTAAAAAGAATCGAAATCTCGTTTGGTAGGAGGGACCTCACCTCGTAACATCGCTACTGAGGATTTGCATCCCATTCCAGGCAAAAAAAATGTATTTCAGTTTTTTTTTTTTTATTTATTTAAGCTCTTTTTTCGGCATCTGAGGCCATTTAGATCCCGTCCCAAATGTATTCCAATTGATTGGTATCCAATTAATTTAAAATAAATTCTTCGAACCCTTGACTTTTGGCACCAGAAGCTAATGCTCTACCTCTGAGCCATAGGTCAAGGGCATTTATTTTAATTCAATTCGATACCAATCAATTGAATTAAATAGAGACGAGGCTCTAAATGACCCCTCGGATGACGAAAAAGACTTTAAACAAGTCAAAAAACAACCTCGCTACTCTTTTGTAATTATTAAGATGAGAAAATTGATCTTGTACCGAATAATAAAATAATTTATACAGAGTATATAAACGTCTAATGAGAAATTTCAACTAATTTCCCTCTCTTTTATGTGATATTTATAGAATGAAGATTTTTAAAATAGTGGCGTGTAATTTATAGCTGGCAGACGATGGCTAAGTAGCTATGGCGCCTGTAGATAGGCAAACGCAAGGGCATCTCTCTCTCGGGGGGGTGGGTTGAGTTTCAATTAATATTAAACACCTTTTTAATGACTTTCGTTTTACTTATGACTAATTGCGAAATCAAAGAAATTTCACGTTCTGGTACTTGTTGGAATCCTGTGTAAATGTAATTGAACGTTGAAGAGCACGATTTAATATTATTTTTGTCTTTCTTAAAAAAAAAAATTCATTTTTATGTCTTTTTCCGCTATTAAAATTGAGATGTTGGATATCGCCTATTTTTCGACGTTATTACGGGGATCACAGTAGGAAATTCATATAATAAAAATTCTGAATAGCTCCAAAAGCAGAGAAGTGACATAAATTGAAAGAGAAAAAAAGCAGCCAATGTAGTTGATTTAATGAAATTCAGCCCACGGCTAACGTTTCGGTCTTAAGTTTGGACCATCCTCTCACATATAACGAGAAGAGTATTTCGATTTCTAACAATAATAGCATCTTTTGTTAATAAAAGTGCATGGAAGGGAAGACACCCTCTCGGGGAAAGTATATGCCTATATGCTCAAGGTATATCATATCATAGCAAATGTTCTCAAAAGGGAGAAGAAAAAAAATGAATTAAAATTCCGTGTATTTTTGTTTACGTTAAATTTCAGAAGAAAACGAAAAACTGTCAGAGAATACTTGTCTTAGCGTGAGTTTTTTTTTTTTTTTGGTAATTGAAAAAAGATAGAAAACAGCAAGAGAAATATACGAAGATATATTCCAAGTAGGGCATTCAGGCATTATGCTCTACCTCAAGGTCAAGGGCTTTCTTAAAGTTAACTATAATTAGCTATTCGAGCTAAAGAGTGTGAGTTGGTCCATTCAGACGACAATGAGGGAATCTTTTATATATAATAATTGCGGAGTGTCCGTCTGTCTGTCTGTCACGCTAGGTTTGACCAACTTCCCGTTGGAATTTTGAAACGAAATTTTTGCAGTCTTATAGAGGACTTTATGGAGAGTCCCGGAAAATACTCAGGTCCCGAAATTCCTATAACTTTTTGAGTTATTAATTCCTAAGTTTACGATTTCTCCCATAGGAAATGTATAGAGAAATATTTAAGTATTCTTTGTAGGTGTGTATTCTATGAATGTAAATAAATCCTCAAGCAGGCACTGGATTGGAATACATAGTTATAATAATTTTCTTTGCCGATGGCCAAGGGCTAAAGGCTTGAATAATAAAAAAAAAAAAAAATATTTTTCTTGCCCACGGGGCGTAGTAGGTTAGCGTGCTAACCTCGTATACCAAACGTCGCGGGTTCGGACCCCAGGCAGTCCGATGATTTTATTTAAGCCAATTGGATACCAAATGGCTTAAATAGAAATGCCAGGACCCCTAATATAGTGTATATTAATCTGTATAACGGATATCGTCAAAGTCTTATATGGCCCGAGTTGCCTGAAAAGACTGTGTGAATATGTGTGTGAGTGTGAGTGTGAATGGGAAAAAAGTGTGAGTGTTAAAAATAATAATAATAATAATTTTCTTTTCATAATTAAGAAAAGGCGAGGATCCGCCGCAGGCGGGCCCGAGCCAGTTAGTGGGGGGTCCAGGGGGGGGCTAGTGAATGCATAATACGCTTCAGTTTGGATTTAGAGCCGAAACGGCATCATTCAATATGATAATGTTATTACCGAGAAATAAATATAAATAAATAGATAATGAAATAAATTTGGTTCTTCCTTCAATGGAGCCAAATAAATCAAGTTATATAATTATTATAGTTGTTGGAGAATAATTTTATAAAAAGAAATTCCCCGATGGTTTTCTTACCTAATGTCCTATTGATCCAGTCGGCGAGGTCTTCTTTCAAGGGGAAGAGCTGCCTCTGTTGTGAACTAAAGATCCTTGACTGGTAGAGTTCTGCGCATTCTTGTTCCGTCTCTGGTGCAAAAGTGGCTGCCGTTGCGCCCGACGATGGCAGGTAACCGGCGCTCCATGGTCGCCGGCTGCCACGGGGGGACCCGTCGCAGGAACCCCGTTGAGGCCATCATCTACCACGACCTGCAAATCAACAACAACAAAAAAAAACTTATTAGAGTGCTGATCTAGTAGTATTTTAGATTTTTTAAATTTCATTTTCCAGGTCTTCCTTCCAAAGACCCAATGGTAAATCCCCATATGGGGATTTGCTTGTTAATTTGGATTCAAAAGGACTGAACTTTTTACACATTTAAAAATTTTTTTTCCAATTCTTATGAAATTTTGTATTTTAGGATTCTCTATTGTATTTAAGGCGGAATAGGACCGAAGTTGTTATGCATGTTTTTCCCGCTAAGATGGCGTAGTGTGTCATAAAAAGTATGCCCAAAAATCAAGCAATTCAAAAATTTGCCAAGAGATGTCAGAATGGTAGCTAATAATATTTAATGCATTTGGTTGATTTTCATTGATCTTTTAACAATAAATACTTTATAAATGTTATTGTATATTATGTATCTTTTATAAAAGCATAAAAATATATAAATATAGGCCAGATATACGCTATTAGGTGATCAGCTGTTAGACTAGCCTGCCATCTATTGCAAGAATGCTGAACTAATTTGACAGTTGATTTTTAAATAAATCATCTAAGCTTATTTTAAAAATTTCTTAATTAATATGTGATTAATAATAACAATAAATTCATTTTTAAATTTAAAAAAAATTAAAGATTATTGGGACAGATTGTTTTTTTGTATTTGCTTGATAACAAAAAAATTAATTACGATAATTTTTTAATAAGTCATTAAAAAAATTATAGCTCAATGTCCCAATAATGTCTTATGAATTAAATTCATAAAAAAAAACCCATTGAAAAATTTCTTATAATAGTCTAGTTTTTTTTTTTAAGTTCGTTAAGACGTCGCTCCTGAACCCTTTAAACTATCTAAATATGAGATTAAAATTTTGAAAAATATTAACCAGTGGACAAAGATGGGAGTCAGAGAGATGAAGGGAAGGAGGGGGGAGGGGGCAATAATTGATAAAGCTAGCAATTCATAAATCGGTGAATAATTAAATATACAAAGAGGAGCTGATTAGTTTATGGCAGGTTTTATTAGTAGCCTACTCTCGGGTCCATTTTCTCACTTAATCTAATATTCATAATCTCTCTCTCTCTCTCTCTCTCACTCGTGTCTGCTGAGAGAATTTTAGTATGAAAGGAAATTAAAGTCAAGAAGATAAAAGAAATCAAGAAAGACTAGATTCACAACCATAGATGGATTTTTTTTTTATTTAATTTATTAATAATATTGCAAATCTTGACACCGTTAACATAAAAGCCATTAGTGTGAATGAAAACGCTATTGAATATTGAATGCGATTAAAGAGAACTTGCAAAAATAAAATTACGGCATATTCCCTCATGGCCTACAAAATTATGGTGAGTCTTGAACGGAGATACATACCATGTACCGATATTTAGGACAAGATTATTATTAAAATGATAGAGAGGAAGAGAGGATGTCAGCCAAAAGGAGAGCCTCTATCGAATAAAAATCTCCATTCAGAAGACGTTTCGGTTTTAATTAAATAAATCCATCATCAGTTCTTAAGAGATTATTGACAATCTCAAGTTGTACACAGATAGAGTTGTTATTTATAAACATATACAAAAATTTTATAAAAATTCAATATTTGCACATAAGATGACGTATGCCCATCAGTTAATACGGCCAAGTCTCAAATGTATATAAAACATTTTTTTCATGATGATGGATTTATTTAATTAAGCCCGAAACGTCTTCTGAATGGAGATTTTTTCACCTTTTGGCTGACATCCTCTCTTCCCGTCTATCGTTCTAATCGTTGAACAGCCACTTCTCTTAACAACAAGATTATTATTATTTGAAATTCCGGATTCCCATTTATTTACCCGAGGTGTTTTCGTGCACGAAGACACACACCTCACCTCTCGCCGTAGCCATCTACCGGCACTCCGTGAAGTTACATCATTTCTTATCTCTAAATACTCCTCCTAGCTAACGAGCTAATCATTATTTCTGGTTCTTTTTATCCAACCTCACACACTTTTACGATATCCGTTATTGATTTATATACATATTTGGGGTCCATGCATTCTTATTTAAGCCAATCCAACCTCTTCTATGTTAGGGAGAATGTCCTTGTTTGAGGAGGGACTCCCTCAGCACTCCTTTCGGAGAATTTAGAGATTTCGTTCCCTGGAGAGAGCCTTCTTTACACGGAATGTCACAGCAACTCACTCTTCTGAGCCCTATTGTTATTGTGGCGGAATCCAATATTCGAATCAAGGGCGTACTTGAGGTCAAAATTAAATGATTATACTGTATTAAATATTATATCTCAAAAAATTTCCATTAAGTTTAAATTTTCTCAAAATACAACTATATAATTTTTCGGGATGATTTAATATTTTTATATTTTAATGTTAAGTTAAAAAAAATGTGCTTAACTTAACATTAATATATAATTTTTCATTTAAAAAGAACATACCAATTTAGTTTTCGATAGTATATACGGTAGCATTAAAAAATTTAATGTATTCGAAAAATACATAATAATTTTTTAATGTTTTGAAAATGTGAAATACATTAATCAAAGCAGTATATATAAGCTTATTCAGTGGTTGATGCTATACATAGAAGCCTCACACATTAAAGGTCGGCAATAGAGAGGATTGCAGCCTGGCAGTAGTATGAGAATCTCAATAAAAGAAAACGTTTTGGCTTTAATTAGATAAGGCCATCTTTAAAATAATTTGAAAACATTTATGAAGATCTCTTTGAGTAAATATTAAATTGATAAGATATAAGGAAACGAGAAACCAATTTTATTTTTATTACTAGGAAGTAAAAAAAAAACATTTTATCTATGATAAGAAAATAAAAAAGTGGAGGGGGGGGGAAGAATTCTAATAAGAAGATGGTTAGGTTAGGTTTTCCGACTTCTGTTTGTGTTGTAAATAAAAAGAAAAGGAGAAATAAATGAATGGCTTGTGTTGTTGTGTGTTGTTTGGTGATTTCCTCTTCTTCTCTCTCTCTCTCTGATTAATAAACATCTGGTGTGTGTGGTGGTGGACCCTTCTTCCTTGGCTGGTTGGCTGGCTGGCCTACCTAGCGGTTCGTTGCGCCTGCCAAGCCTGGCTGGCTTCACTCACTTCTCACCACCACTACACTACCACTCACAAATCGACGGGTTTTCATTTACTAAAAGCAATTTTGATTAAAAACAATTTGTTTTGATTATTTTGCAGCCCTCGGGGCTTGGTGTGGTTGATAGCCTGCTTACCCTCTATTCCAAGGGTCGCGAGTTCGGAACACAGACAGTCCGATGATTTAAATTAAATAAGAATGCCTGGACCCCAATAGATAATTACAAAAGAGATTATTGGGACATCGAGCTATAATTGTATTAATGACTTATTAAAAAATTATCGTAATTAATTTTTTTGTTATCAAGCAAATACAAAAAAATCTGGTGTGACTGGCGCACAGCACACAACTTTCTCTTACCTTCGGTAATCGAAAGTTGTGTTCTGTGCTTGTCTCACCAGATTTTTTGTATCGACATATATTTAGTTCCCGACAGTACGGAACATTTGAATTCAGATGTAAAATTTATAAGTGTGGGAAAATATTTATATTTTGTTACCATGGCAACCATTTCTCCTATCTTCCCTATGAAATACAAGAGTAAAGTGGTCTTCAGAAGATTTCAATTGCAAAATGAGAATATACATTTTAAAGAGCATCTAAAAAATAATTGATTTTTAAATTTAAAAAAAAATCGTTGGAGCAAATTTTGAGAAAATCGAAAAAAACTGAAAAAGTACATCAGTAAAGTACTAGTACTCTTTGGCCGATTTTGATTAAAAGCTTATTTTTCCGGTCCCGGGAAATGTTTAACTTAAATATAAAATTTCAACCTCGTAGCTCAATTCCTTCATGCTTAAAATTGAACACACACACACACACACACACACACACAGAGACCATGTCGCGAAAACCACTTTTTGGATTCAGGGGACCTCAAAACGTGAAGATCCATCAAAATTTCGACATCGAATTTTTGACATGAATCCAATACTTTCTCTCTCTATATATATTACATATATACATAGGTAAGAGAAAGTAAAAACAATATGTCCCAATAATCTTTAATTTTTTTTTTATTTAAAAATGAATTTATTGTTATTATTAATCACATATTAATCAAGAAATTTTTAAAATAAGCTTAGATGATTTATTTAAATTTCAACTGTCAAATTAGTTCAGCATTCTTGCAATAGATGGCAGGCTAGTCTAACAGCTGATCCCGTAATAGCGTATATCTGGGCTATATTTATATATTTTTATGCTTTTATAAAAGATACATAATATATAATAACATTTATTGTTAAAAGATCAATGAAAATCAGCCAAATGCATTAAATATTACTAGCTATACTTCGGCGGGCTTCGCGTCTAGCCAGGGGGCTACGCCCCCTGGACCCCCAGCCGCTGGCTCGGGCCCGCCTGCGGCGGACTCTCGCCTTTCTTAAATATGAGAAACGGGCTGGCGTCTAGACGGGGGGGGGCTACGCCCCCCTGGACCCCCCAGCCGCTGGGGGCTTTTCTTAATTATAAAAAGAAAATTATTATTACTACGTATTCCAATCCAGTGCCTGCTTGAGGATTTGTTTACCTTCATAGAATACACAACTTCAAAGAATACTTGAATATTTCTCTATACATTTCCTATGGGAGAAATCGTAACTTTAAGAATTAATAACTCAAAAAGTTATAGGAATTTTGGGACCCGAGTATTTTTTTCCGGGACTCTCTATAACGTCCTCTATAAGACTGCAAAATTTCGTTTCAAAATTTCAATGGGAAGTTGGTCAAACAGAGCGTGACAGACGGACAGACAGACAGACAGACAGACGGACAGACGGACACTCCGTAATTATTAAATATAGATTAGCTACCATTCTGACATCTCTTGACAAATTTTTGAATTACTTGATTTTTTGGCCATGCTTTTTATGACACACTACGCCATCTTATCGGGAAAAATATGCGTAACACCTTCGCTCTTAAGTTTTTGACATCGCCCTTATTCTAGCCATTATCTAACTAGGTAAACGAGAAAAAAGCCCCATCACTTATTCAACTCTTAAAAACAAGAAATATTCTGTAGCTATATGCAATTGATCCAAATAAAAATGTTCCTCTCCTATCGCATCCTATCAAAGAGCCTTATCAACTATAACTTTTCAAGATGATATAGCTAGCCAGAAGGGCAATAAATCACCCAGCAGATAGATAGATAGAGTTGAGTCTAGAGGAGTCGATAAAATTTCCCGTCTGTCCGACTAATAAATTGATTGTTTTTTACTATTTTCCCTGTCAACTCGATAACATCTATCAAACTCGCCCAAGTTCATGGCCAGTAGCCAAATTATTACTTTATTAAGAGAGAAACATGTTCATTTTATTTTTTTTGACTAAGGCTCCGCCCATACTAATTGGCAGGCGATTTTAATTATAACTAGCTGCATAGCCCACCTTCGAATAATTAAATTTTATTTTATTTAATAACAAATTTTTTTTTCTAAACACCCCTTAAATTTCTAAAAAAAGAAACCATACAAGGAAAAAAATATTGATGAAAATCCGCCATTTAGGTAGTTTCGTAGTGAATGAGTTATAAAGAAAAAGAGAATTTTTTTTTTTAACACTCACACTTTTTTCCCATTCACACTCACAGTCTTTTCGGCAACTTAGGCCTTATAAGACTTTGACGATAACCGTTGTAATGAATATATCTATTATGTAGCTTTTATGGTCAAGTAGCATGCGCGAAAAAGGGCAATTTTTCGATATTTTTTTTGCCTAAAAAATTAGGTTTTTCGAGAAAACAAATTGATTTTGGAGTTAATTACTCAGGATTTTTTTATTTATTCTATTAGAGTTTTTCTTCCTGCAGAAATTGACATCACATTTAGTCTGATCTGATTGGCCGTTCGGAATCTACAGGGGTTTAAACTTTCAAATTTGAATTTACCGCAACGCGGCAAAATGAAATGATAGGCAGTGGCGTAGCGAGCTTAACTCGCGCCCGGGGTACAATACCGTTTTAGCGCCCCCCCCCATTCGAAAACCATATAATATTTTATGTAAAATATACAAAATTATTATATTAACACTGGCACTAAATTTAAAATATATTTTCCAGAAATCAATTATAATAAAAATAAAATTTATCCAGCAATTTTTTTGTTTTGCGGACCATTTGGCGCCCCTTTCTGAGTAGCGCCCGGGGCATGATGACCCCCCTTGCACCCCCCTCGCTACGCCACTGATGATAGGAAAAAAAAATTAATGGTGAAATCTTTAGCTGAAAAATCATTCTTTCTAACCGTATATTCATCATATTCATGGGCGTAACTAGAGGATTTGGCTGGAGGAGGGCAAGGGACCAGCCATCCTCGCTGGGGGGGGGGGAAGCATGGGACCAGAAATTCTCCGGGGGGCCTGAAAAGCCCCATATTTTCTCAATTTTTCTTGGGGCAGGGAGCTTTCTGGGGGGGGGGGGGGGGGGCAGGCCCCACCGGCACCCCCTAGTTACGCCCATGATCATATTTATACCTCTTAAGACAGAGGAGATATTCAAGTCGCTGTTTAAGGTTTTTATTACAGCATCTAAAGTATTTAGTCAAATGAAATAAATTTTTCACGCTTGGGACGGGAACCGGGACCCTAGGTAATATCTTTTTTCTGAGCCACGGGTCACGGGCGAACAATTATTTAAAATAGTATTTATGGTTTATGACATTGTAGTCCTAATATTCATTATATTCTTCCAAAAAAAAGAAATAAAGTTAATTAATGTCTCCAAATTATCAAATGTCTCCAGGTTAATTATAAATGATAATGATGATTATAATGACATGGATAACTGAAATATGTCCCAGAGAATGCACACCGAGGGCCCCGCCTCAAAATGCTATGCTTTTTAAAAGCTAACGGGCGGGCGACTAACTAAATGCAAGAAGCCCTCTCTCATTAATTGCCATCAGAAGTTGACTATTTCTAATCTAATTGCTTGCCACGAGCGACGAGCGATGTCAATCAATCTCTCGATAATCTCTTTTTTATTGTTTCTTTTCGAAACATCTGCCCCATGGTGATTCAACTCTCTAAAAAAAAAAAAATATTCTTCCATTATTTATAATAATTATAATTCACCTTGAAATATTCTCTGGTTTTTTTATATTTTACTTATCGAAAGTGCTTTAAACCCGTTTTGAGACTCCCCAAATTCTAAATTATCATTTTTAGCGAATATTTCTTGTGTAAAGTCGGCGCTACAAGTGCCTGATTTGCTCGAGAGTGGATTCTTTAGCTTAGACAACCAAAATGGTATTTATTTTTAAAAATATTTGTTTAGTTGACTAAGCTCAAGGCTCTACTCTCGTAATACCGACTGTACTCAAAATAATAGCGAAACCTTCAAATGAAATTTTAATATATACTACTTCTGAAGCAGAGGTGCATTCCCCGGTGACGGGGATCCTGTAGGAAGGGAGTTTTTAAGGGATTCCCTTTTTTAAGGTCTTTTTTCGGCATCTAGGGCCAATTAGAACCAGTCTCTATTTATAGTAGAAAATAAAAGTTCGAGCAGCTATGTTAATTTCTTTTTTAGAACCCCAGCGACGTTTCGGTCGACTATGCGACCATCTTCATGGCTAGAGTTCAGTCAACAGAAAAACCTCTTAAGTTCTTTGACGGACATTTCATAAAATACATTACGATCTATCATATATAATGCATTCAGCGCCAAAGTCAATATGCTGAATGCATTATATATGATAGATCGTAATGTATTTTATGAAATGTCTGTCAAAGAACTTAAGAGGTTTTTCTGTTGACTGAACTCTAGCCATGAAGATGGTCGCATGAGTCGACCGAAACGTCGCTGTGGGTTCTCAAATAAAGAAATTATCATAGCTGCTCGACCTTTATTTTCTACTACATATTGATTCAGCTATTCGCCTCGCTAACAGTCTCTATTTATTTCGCAATTCTCAATTGGAAGATTACTCCTTAATAGATAGCAGGTTCTTAAAGCAATATTTCAATAAAAAACATAAATATTTTTTTATTTTCAGGATTTTTATTATTTGATGACTGTGTGTGCACATACCAGGGGTGTGCCTATGAAACCGCCTTTACTTTGAAAAATCCTGGCGGCCAGTTTTGGTACTATACAGTCTAGTTATTGAGTTTGTTTGTTTGGTTTATGTCTGTTCTAAGTTTCGAACTCAAAAAAATTCCAATTTCATACTCCCAACATTTTTTTTTCACCACGTCAAACATGTCAACCTTTGTTCCTCAACAAAGTGATTTGCGGACGGCGTTGATTTTTTGCTATCATTTGAAAAAAACGGCCGCGGAGTCTCATCGAATGCTTGTAGAAGCTTTTGGCGACTATGCTCTTGGTGAAACACAGTGCAAAGAATGGTTCAAAAAATTCAAGAGGGGAGATTTTGACATTAAGAACGAAGCACGTGGCCGACCGCCCAAAAAGTTTGATGACACCGATTTGCAAGAATTGTTGAATGAAGATTCAACTCAAACACAACAACAATTGGCAGAACAGTTAAACGTGACTCGGGAAACTATTTCCAAGCGTCTGAAAGCTATGGGGAAGATCCAGAAGATCGGGAAATGGGTTCCACATGAACTGAACGAAAGGCAGCAAGAGAACCGAAAAACCACTTGTGAGATGCTGCTCGCCAGATACAAAAGAAAGTCATTTCTTCATCGAATTGTTACTGGAGATGAAAAATGGATCTTTTTTGAAAATCCTAAGCGTCGAGCATCATGGGTATCTCCAGGTGAGCCATCAACATCGACTCCAAGACCAAATCGATATGGACGAAAGACAATGCTTTGTGTTTGGTGGGATCAGAAGGGAATTATCTATTACGAACTCCTGAAACCTGGCGAAACTGTCAATACGGAACGTTATCAACAGCAAATGGTGAAATTGAACCAGGCTATACGCCAAAGAAGACCAGAATATCAAAAAAGGCAGCACAAAGTCATCTTGTTGCACGACAACGCTCCGTCACACGCTGCAAAACGAACCAAAGAAACCATTGAAACGTTTGGGTGGGAAATTCTCACACATGCGGCTTATTCCCCAGACTTGGCCCCAACGGACTATCACTTGTTTTCATCTTTGGGTCACGCTTTGAGGGAGCAGCAGTTCACAGATTACGAAAATGTTGCCAAATGGCTCGATGAATGGTTTGCCTCGAAAGAAGACGAGTTTTTTTGGAGAGGGATTCATAAGCTCCCTGAAAGATGGGAGAATTGTATTGCTAACGAAGGAAATTACTTTGAATAAAATATCTTTTTTCACTTTTATAAAATATGTGTTTATGTGCGCACCTCTAAAGGTCGGTTTCATAGGCACACCCCTGGTATAACCAGATTCGTCACCAAATGACCATCATCAGATCTAACATGTTGTTTTTTGCAGATCTGATGATGGTCATTTGAGTGACCGAAACTGGTGGTATATATGTGCACACACACATAGGCGCCGGAATGGGGGGGCAAGGGTACATTGCCCCCTGGCATCCTATAGGGGGGACAGAGGGGGGCAAATTTCTTCTTTTATTTCATTTATTTTTAAAATGATATATTTTTACTTTTGAAAATAAAATTTTCTAAATTAAAAAAATTAAAAGAGTAAGAAATTCATTTTTTTCAAATTTTTTCCAAAAATTTTTGATAAAATCACTAGAAAATTTTTTTTAATTTTAATTTTATTAAAATTGTGATTTTATTTAAAATTTTATAGTAATTTGTTTTTGTTTTATACTATTTGATCATATTAAATTATTTTAATTTTCTAAAAAAATTTTTTGCCCCCCCGATTCAAATTCGTTCCGGCGCCCCTGCACACACAGTCATCAAATAATAAAAATCCTGAAAAAAAAAATATATATGTTTTTTATTGAAATATTGCTTTAAGAACCAACATTTTTCAAATTGAAATGTCTAAAATATTACATCTTCTCCGCATGTCCTAGAGACAATTTTGACATGACAACAACGTCTTACGATGCATGTTTATTAGTGGCCGGGTAGGGAGGCATGCACGAAAAAATTGAGCGACTTGAATAACTCCTCTGTTTTAGGAGGTATAATTATGATGAATAGATAATTATGTTAGAAATAATGATTCTTCAGCTAAAAATTTCTTTTTTCCTATCATTTCATTTTGCCGCGTTGCGGTAAATTCAAATTTGAAAGTTTAAACCCCTGTAGATTCCGAACGGCTAATCACATAAGACTAATAGAAATAGCTTTCTTTAAATATCCTATTTCTTTTTATTCCAAAAAATTTATGAGAGTCTCTTGAGTGTAATACCGGTATATATTTTCGATGCTTTTTATAAAGACTTTTGGGGAGTAAGCAGCGTGGGAACAGAATTATGAAAAAGGGCAGGCAGGCAGCCATTAGAAGGAACTCCAAGGGCTCTCTCGCTCTCTCTCTCTTCAGATAAGGGATACTCATTTTTTTTCTAACGAGCATGATCCCTTAGCCTGTGGTCCTCATTCAATGGAGAAACTTGAAATAAATTCATGTCACATTTCGATGGATGGGTGGTCTTGAAAACCAGCAATAAAGAAAATCAAATGATCGAATATATCTTATTTAAATCAACTTTGTGATTAGACTAGGGGTATGTGAGATATTGGTGTGACTAATTACAATTCACTCTGATTTAAAATTATCCGGAAGGAGGGTCAGAAGAAAAGTAGCACCCCAGAGAGGTAGGTGAGTCATAAAAAAGGGAAGGGCTTGAACTTATAAGAGATATTTTGAATTCCTAGTCAATAAAAGACTTGCTCAGGGGCCCACATCTTGTGGGTACGTGGATGGCGACCACGAGCTACCCGAGCTGGGACAGGCAGTCCTTCAGTTCTTTAAATGTCTGTCTCTTCCTTCCTCTTTTCAACAGGCGTCAGACCGTGCGACGGGCCGGCCTGTCCGATTTCTTCCGGTCGCAAAAAAGGCATGATAGAGCAGAAGGGAAAAGTGAGGTCCGCCGACCCCGCATCGCGGGAATAAAGACAAAGACAGAAGAAGGGTCAATAATAGAGACTGTTTAGAACTAAAATTCTTTTACACCAGAAAGCAGGAGGTTTACTTGGCGTGTAAGTTGCAGATGGAGATGCAAAATAAATAAATAAATAAAATTTATTTTCAGGATTTTTTATTAGTGACGACCAACCGCAGTGAATTGGTTTCGGTTAACAAAAGTAACCATCATCAGGTCTGAAATTTACAAAATTAATTGAAAAAATGCGGAAGGGCATCCAAAAACATCAGTCAATAAAAGATATTCAAAATAATAGTAGTAATATTTTGAATATCTTTTATTGACTGATGTTTTGGATGTCCTTCCGCATTTTTTCAATTAATTTTGTAAATTTCAGACCTGATGATGGTTACTTTTGTTAACCGAAACCAATTCACTGCGGTTGGTCGTCACTAATAAAAATCCTGAAAATAAATTTTATTTATTTATTTATTTTGCATCTCCATCTGCAACTTACACGCCAAGTAAACCTCCTGCTTTCTGGTGTTGATAATTTCTTGGCCTGTTTCGTTTGTTAAAATTCTTTTATTTACATCGTGTCGACGTTTTGGGGCCAGCACAAGGGTTGTAAAAAAAAAAATATTTATTTCCTTGTATGTAAATTTTAATTTCACAAAAGGAAAGAAATAAAAAGTTTTTTAAATACCCTTGTTCTGAAGATAGGTCACGTTTAATCCACGAAACGTCCAAACGGTTTAAATAAAAGACAAAGGTCCAGAGATGCTTCCTCTGGGCTCTTAATTGTGCTGAATATGCCCCGTTTTCGGCCTCAAAGGAGGCATCTCTGGCCCTTCCAAGGGTATATAACTTTCATTTTAGGGCTAGAATGTCAGTTTTCATCGCAAGTGACATCTCGTTATCTAACAATATGGTCGCTTTATAACATAATTAACATAATTTGATGACAAACTAAAAATTACTAGTACTTTACTGATGTACTTTTTCAGTTTTTTTCGATTTTTTTTTTTCAAAATTCGCTCTAACGATTTTGAATAAAATTCCAAAATCAATTATTTTTTAGATATATGCTCTTTAAAATGTATATTCTCATTTTGCTCTCAAAATTGCCATTTGGATACCAAATGGCTTAAATAGAAATACCTGGACCCCCAATAGATATATTAAACATACGAGTATCGTTTAAAGTCTTAGATGGGCTGAGTTGCCGAAAAGACTGTGTGAATGTGTGTGTGAGTGGAAAAAAGTGTGAATGTTTAAAAAAAAAATCTAATATATTGGCGCATTATCTCGACACAAAAAATCTGGTGTGACAAGCACTTTTACCAAAGGTAAAGAGAAAGTTGTGTGCTGGGCGACCAGTCACACCAGATTTTTTATCATTGGCTGTATCTTCTTTTTTTATTAATCCAATTCTACAATTCCAACAGCCACAACTTTAAAACTTTTTTTTTTTTTTTTGATAAAAAACATTCACACTTTTTTCTCATTCACACACACATTCACGCAGTCTTTTCGGCAACTTTGGCCATTTAAGACTTGGACGATAACCGTTATTTAAGAATTTATCTATTATTGGGGTCCAGGCATTCTAATTTAAGCCATTTGATATCCAAATGGCTTAAATAAAATCATCGGACTGCCTGGAGTCCGAACCCGCGACGTTTGGTATATGAGGTTGGCACGCTAACCTCTACACCAAGCCCCGAGGGCTTTAAAACTTGATTTTTATAAATTTATTTTTAATTATAAATTATAAACAATTGTTATAAATATTAAAAGTGGGTATTGTATTAAGAGTGTGGACTACTGCAGCTAGTAGCAGTAGGCTATTGGGGTCCAGGCATTCTTATTTAAGCCATTTGGTATCCAAAGTTGCCCAGCTACTGCAGCTAGTAGGCCTATACTAGGGTTTGGACACCGGTGGAAACCGAAACCGGTATACCGGTTTTTTGGCTAATTTTCAAAACCGAGAAACCGAGTTTTTCCCGAAAAACCGAATTCGGTTTTTTTTTTTTTAAATTTTTTCTTCAGTAATACTTTTATTCAAATATATATATAATAAATAATATATAAATTAGCCCGTGACCCTTGGCTCAGAGAGAAGACATTAGCTTCAAGTGGCTTGGTGTTTCGGGTTCGCTTCCCATCCCAAGCGAGAAAAATTTATTTCATTTGAATTGGCTCTCTCAATCATTTAAAATAATTAAGATGGAGTCTAAATGGCCTTACAATTGTTAGATGCCGAAAAAGACTTTAAACAAATTTAAAAAAAAATTATAAATTATTTATATTTTTTCCCCTTTCTTCCAATACTTAAACAATCTATATATAATAATAGCGGAGTGTCTGTCTGTCTGTCTCGCTCTATTTGACCAACTTTCCGTTGGAATGACGAAATTTTTTCAGTTTTATAGAGGAAGTTATGGAAAGTTCAGAAAAAATACTCGAGTCCCGAAATTCCTAAAATTTTTTGAGTTATTAATTCCTAAAATTACGATTCCTCCCATAGGAAATGTATAGAGAAATATTTATGTATTTTTTGTTTCCAAAATGGTGGTGCGATCTAAATAGATTCAGATGTTGAAAAAACCCGGTTTAAAACCGGTTTACCGGTTTTCCGCTTTTGTAAAAACCGAAAAACCGGTTTTCAAAATTCTCCGGTTTTTTCCAAACCCTAGCCTATACCACTGGCTTCAGGTTTCTTATCACAAACTCTAATCATTTGTTACTTGGCAGCATTTCTTCACCTTTCTATTAATTCATTTAATCACCAATTTGAGTTCGAAAGAAAAGCAATAAATTGTTTCATATCAAATATCTTATCATTGATTAAAAAAAAAAAAGAATTTTTATTTAAACTATGACACAGCAAGAAGAAGGGGGGGGGGGGAGAATTTAATTGAATTAAAATGAACCTTATATAAGATAATAATCTCTATTGATTTAGTATGCAGGCAGGCGCGCATATGGCTTGTTTGTTTTAGAGGGGGATCACAAAACGAGCAAGGAGCCTGTTCCAGATGATAATGGATGTGCCTATGGTCAAGCTTTCTCATAACACCTCACCTCCGCTTGTCCAATTAACCTCAAAAGAGCCTCTGTCTTTTAGAGTCGGCTAGAGATTAACGATCTAATTATTTGATATTTGTCGAATTTTATCGCTTTCCGTAATTATTATTAAATTTATAGAAATTTTTTTTTTTTATTATTTTAAAGTGAAGTGGCTGTTGTATGTTAAGTAAAGATGTGCTTCTTGTAGTAAGGAAGAAAGAAAAGAGCGATTGCAGCTAATTTTATTTCGTTTATTAATCGCTTCAAGCCGACGTTTCGGCCAGATATACGACCATCATCAGGCCTGAAGCGTGTCAACAAAATTCCTCAAAATGTCGAATGGCACAATTGAGTAAAATATTTTTTGCCATTTTATAAGGACCAACAGGCTATGCGAGTCAAGGTTAGATTGTGCCATTCGATATTTTGAGAAATTTGTTGACACGCTTCAGCCCTGATGATGGTCGTATATCTGACCGAAACGTCGGCTGAAGCGTTAATAAACGAAATAAAATTAGCTGCAATCGCTCTTTTCTTTCTTCCTTACTACAAGATCTACTCAGCTATCCGCCTCACTTTAAAATGTGCTTCTTTTAGTCGACGTTTCGGATATTTCGTTTTCGCTTTATTTCATACACTTGGCGACGTTTCGGCCTTTATCAGGACAATGTGCTGTTTGCCTCGAGCTTAGAGGGGCTCTTGGCAACTCCTCACGTAGGGCCTATTGTTGGTCTGATTGAACCAGAAGTCATGAAATCTGATGAATGTTCGCACCACACAATAGCCTCTAAGATCGAGGCAAACAGCATATTGTCCTGATGAAGGCCGGAATTTCGGCCGAAACGTCGACAATTGTATGAAATAAAGCAGAAGAAAAGAAATATATTTTTTCTTTATTGCTTTCAGCTGCTTTGATCTCCTAACTACTCATTATATTATCTGTAACAGTCAAAAGTATCCATTTTTAGAGTTGTGACAGAGAGATTTCTCTCAAAGCTTAGAGACATTAGAGCAAGCGGCTTATTTAGTTGCGTCCAACACATAAATCACATAATAAAACCTTACACATAATAAATTTTCATCATTTAATTATAATATTTTTATTTAATTATCATTAACATCATATACTTTTAGATACCCATTAAAAGGCACCTGCTCTCTCTAAACTTTATGGCTTCTCTCACCGATAGGGTGCACTACTAGAGTGAATTCTTTTGGCTGTTCACAGATCAGGGGGCCGATGCCCCCCTCCCCCGAAATTTCCTAAATGCATATACATATATAGGAATATAGAGCCAATAATGGGTCTCGCCCCCCCCCGAAATGTTTGCGCGGCCCCGTAGCGCGAAAATGTAGGCTCCACAAACGGCACATGAAGAAAATTTTGGTTCCACGGATGGTCGCGGGTGGCAAAAATTTAGCGTCTCTAAAAAAAAAAGGTAAAATATTTTTTCGGACGGGAAAAAATTTTGGTCCCGCGAAAAAAGATTTTTCGCAGAAAATTTTTGAGATCAGGCCCCCCCCCCCCCCGAAAAAAATTTCTATATGCGCCCCTGTTACAGATAATACATTGAGCCACAGCTTCTGTAATAAATATTTTATATCTCACAAGATAATATCTACGTGTATTTCATAACAACCTTCGGCCCCGAAGAAGGACGCGATAGGCGTCCGAAACATCGACCAATCAAAGAAATTAAAAAAATAAATTTTTTATTCTCCATGTTTTATTTATTGTATTTTCATCACAAGACAAATTAAGAGTCAATAGTTCACTTTCTAACCAGAGCGGTAAAAATATTGGCCAACAATAAAAAACTAGCTTCGCAATAGACTTTGCATCCAGCCAGGGGCATTTCGACCCCACTGGTCTAAATTAAATGACAAATCACTTCACTAAGTAAAATTTCAACACAATAAAAGTTTTAACGTGACCGTTGAATGGTATCAACAGTGGAGAAAGCCTACTTTTTTTAGGCAGTGTTGAATGAAAAACACAATTTCAATGAAAAGGCTCTTCTCCATCAGAAGTTTAACTAAAATATAAAACAAATGTAAATGTTGATATTTTAACTAATTTTATAAAAAAGTTTAATCTCTCGAGTCATCTTGATAAAAATCAAAACGTTGTTTTATGCCTCCAGTGTCTTCGAAATATAATGTCAAAAAATAAAACTCAATTGTGTTTTTCATTCAAACTTGAATAGCCGTTCTACATTTGAATTTGCCATCTCGGCGTCACTCTACTGATATCTACAGTTTGTAACCAACTATTAAGGTTGCCTTGTGTTCAATAAAGGTGGAAAAACGCTAAACGCTTTCAAGTAACCACAGAGAGTGAGAGATCAAGGGTCAATGGTGAAGCCTCGGGTACATAAAAGAACAAAAAAGTTTTTTCTGACTGCTAACTCAAAACAACAACAAAAGTTACTGTAATACGTTGACAACGCCAGTTTATTTTAATGGGTGCATCATTCACCCTCTATCTTATTTCTAGAAATAAACACTCAAGAAGAGAAGCGAAGAGGCAACTTAAAATAAACAAGGTGAATAGAGTAGAGGAAGAATCAACCTAAAGAAAGGATTAAAAAAAAAAGAACTAATCACCTTTTCTTTCAAGAATAAAAATAACAAAAATCTGGTGCGCACAGCACACAACTTTCGATTACCGGAGGTAAGAGAATGAATCATTCTAATCGAGAGATTTGCTTTAACATCATCTTGTATCGAAACAAAGCATACTTGCTATATATAATTATACATTGTAATCTATATGTTTAAAATATCACAACAAATGACACCTTATTGTTATAATTGACACATGCTCAGTCCTGAGGAAGGGGGCGATTAGCACCCGAAACGTCGACGAGCAGATTGAAATAAAATTGTTTTATTTCTAATCCGGGCAGCCTACCCAGCATCAATAATATACACAATCTCCAGGAGGGATGATTCGTTTGGAAAATTGGTTTTCCGGGACGTACAGTGGGCGCCACAAATGCCTGATCTGCTCGAGAGTCGAGTCTTGAGCTTAGTCAACCAAACCAATATTTTTTAAAATAAATAAATCATCTTTTTTTAATGCAACTGAAGAAGACAAGCTACTTTTAAGATAACACTTCATAAAGCTAAGCATTTTGAATGGCTAAGCCAGTGATTTCCAACCTGGGGGCGATCGCCATCAAGTGGGCGATTTGGTTATCAGGGGGGCAATAAATAAGTGGGGGGGGGGGGCGAAGAGTATTCAAAGAGGGAAAAATTAGTAGAGTTTACTAAAATTAAAAAAAAAAAACAAAAATCAAAGAGAAAAATCTCTTATTTAAAAGATGGCCAGTATAAAAGAGGACAAAATAATAAAAAAGTCTGAAGATAATTCCATCTAGAATCGAAACGTCACTTTTGTTTTCATTAAATTAAGATTGACCGTTGAAAAAAGATCCATTTTTGTTATTTTCTTCATAAAAATAAAATTATTATAATATGAGGATGTGGCATAAGGTGAAAAATAAAATAATTTTTTTTGTCGACGTTTCGAGTGCCGATCGCACTCTTCATCAGGACAAAAATGATGTCAAATTGTCGGGTTTGTTGACATGACAGTGTAGCAACGTTTTTGCCAATTTATATTTACTTGAAAACTCTCTTTACTGTTCCGAGAACCAGTAAAGGGTTTTCAAGTAAATATAAAAAATAATTGGTAAAAACGTTGCTACACTGCCATGTCAACAAACCCGACAATTTGACATCATTTTTGTCCTGATGAAGAGTGCGATCGGCACTCGAAAACGTGGACAAAAAAAATAAAAAAATTTTTATTTTATTTTTCACCTTGGCTGCCCTTATGCCACGTCCTCATATCATAATATCCAGCCATCAAGAAAATGAAATGGGGGCGGTAGGTGTTAATCAACCTCCAGAAAGGGGGCGATAGGCTACAAAAGGTTGGGAACCACTGGGCTAAGCTCAAAGCGACACTTTCGAGCAGATCAAGCACTTGTGGCACCCACTGTACATGTTAACAAATAGAATATGCAATTGCATAGGAATCCAGGCTTTATTTATTACCGTCCCGGCCTCTGAGTGATGCATTCTTTGAAAGGGGTAGTGGATGGATCATTGGGTAGCCATTCCTCCTTTAGCTCTTAACACCTCCAACAGGTGGGGGAAATGTAAACAAATATTACTTTCATTCATTCATTCTGTTACGTATATTAACAGTAATTTGTGTTTTTGTTAATTCATATATGATTCTTGTTATTAAAAGCCCACCTGCGCTGTTACACGAACCGAAACACCTTAATTGCATCTTCATATTTTTTTGTAATAATAATTTCTAACAATTTTAAACGGTGCAATTTAAAAAAAATTCAAACTGTTCTTTCCTATCTCTATCGCAATTTGAAATAAATATTTTAAAAAAATAACTGGATTTCAACTCTAATCTTATATAATTAATAATATGGTAAGTAACCAAAAAATGTTTTTATTTATTCGAGTCGGTTCTAGAGTGGCCACTTCAGGTTAATTTTAATTTTTTTTTTTTTTAATTTTTTATCCCACTTTCTTGGTGTGCCTGATACCTAAAACGAGCAACCTTTGACCTGGCAGCATCCGGTGACAGATAAACTTGATTTCAATTTCACGACACCTTTTAATTTCATCATCCCGCTCTCTAAAGAAAAATTTATTCAAGATTTTTGTTTCATCTAAGCGATAATTAATAAATAAAAGAAATTCAAACTTTTTCTCTTCTCCTAATAATGTTATAAACAAAAACAGTGATTGTGCTAGCTACCTAAACAACAACAAAACGTATGCACATAAATTTCGAAAAATTAATAAAAAAACGAAAAGATTTTTTGGCATTTGAGGCCATTTGGACGTCGTAATTTGTGTATATATTATTAACGATATTATTTGATCCAAATTGATACCGACTGGTGATTGTTTTTTCATTTAAGGCCTTTAATCGGCATCTGAGGCCATTTAGACTAGGGTTGGTAGTTTCGGAGGCTGAATCGATTTTCGATTCGTCGATTTTAAAATCGAAAAAAAAATTGAAAAAAAAATCGATTTTTGTCATAAAAAAAATAGATTTTTAATCGATTTTCGATTTTTTACAAAAAATTTTCGTTGGGCCCATAAGTTGATTTTAAAGTTCTGCTTAGGATTTTCTAGCGGTTTGTGGAACAGGAAAAATAGAACGTTGCATTACTGATGCCTAAATCAATTTATTCAGTCTTTATAACTTCTTTAAAGACTAACACATACAGTCTTTGTATATGTTAGGCGTATCATATACATGTACAACATATACAAAATAACTTATTTAGTCTTTATAACTTGTAAGTTTTAACAAACCCAGAGAACCAAACATCAGCTTCTATATTTCTTTTTTTTTTTAATCTGGTGGTCGCACAACACACAACTTTCTCTTCTCTTCAGAGAAAGAGAAAGTTGTGTTCTGTGCTTGTCACGCCAGATTTTTCGTGTCGACATATATTTAGATTCAGACAGTAAGCTTACGGTACATTTGAATTCAACATTAAAATTTAAAAACATGGGGAAATATTAATATTTTGTTACCATTGCAACCAATTCTCTATCTGGAGAATATACATTTTAAAGAGCACCTAAAAATTAATTGATTTTTGAATTTTAAACAAAATCGTTAGACCGAATTTTGAGAAAATCGGAAAAAAAATCTGGTGTGACTGGCGCACAGCACACAACTTTCTCTTACCTTCGGTAATCGAAAGTTGTGTACTGTGCTTGTCACACCAGATTTTTGTGTCGACATGTATTTAGTTCCCGGCAGTAGGGAATATTTGAATTCAAGATGTAAAATTTATAGGTATGGGAAAATATTTATATTTTGTTACCATGACAACCATTTCTCCTATCTTTCCTATGAAGCACAAGAGTAAAGTGTGCTTCAAACAATTTTGAGGGCAAAACGAGAATATACATTTGAAAGAGCATCTAAAAAATAATTGATTTTTGAATTTTAATCAAAATCGTTAGAGCGAATTTTGAGAAAATCGAAAAAAACTGAAAAAGTACATCAGTAAAGTACTAGTACTCTTTGGCCGATTTTGATTAAAAGCTTATTTTCATGGTCCAGGAGGGTGTTTAACTTAAATATAAAATCTCAGCCTCCTAGCTCAATTCCTTCATGCTTAAAATTGAACACACACACGCACCCACCCACAGACAGACCATGTCGCGAAAACCACTTTTTTGGACTCAGGAGACCTCAAAACGTGTATATCTATCAAAATCTGGACATCGAATTTTTGACATGAATCCAATACTTTCTCTCTATAGCTTATATATTCATATATAGGTAAGGGAAAGTAAAATAGGTCTTCTTTGATTCAAAACATACGTAAAATAATACGACTTTGATAAGAAATAATCAATAAAATTTCCTAAGAGGTTAAGGACTATTTTTATTATTCAAATATTGATTGAAAATAACCTTAATTCAATAGTCTAGATAAGAGAGAAGTACGCGAGCTGACCCATATAACGTATTGACGTTAGATTATATAAAAAATACTTCTTTATTAATTCAATGGAATCAAAGGGCGGAATCGTTAACTCATCACAATTGGCAAACAATTTTATACTATGCAAAAAGAGCCTATAATAAGTCGTGATGAAATAGAGTCGTTATTTTGTAGCCGTGATTCGAAAATCAAAAAAATCCACAAAATGATTGCTTCATCTAGAGTCAAGTAACCGACCCGAATTAGCCTTCTATTGAAGAAACCAGCTTCATCATTTTATTATTATATTTAACAATGAAAAAAGAATATTTCTTTTCTACTTGTTTTAATAATAAAATGATGAGATGCGGTTTATTTTATAATAAATCAAGTTGGGCCAGCTACTTGACCATGGATGAAGAAACTGGCCTTCATTGTAATATAGAATGGGCAAATGAAAATAAAAAGCAATTACTCACGCAATGTCAAATAGGGGCTCTGCCTTTTGGTATTTTGTTATAACGTTAGAACTGGGAAGTCTCTTACCTGAAACAAGAGAAAAGAAATTTATTAAATAACATTATATGTATTTTAGTTCAATGCGTAAAAAACCAATGTTTGCATGCAAGTCACACTGGCGCCAATAAAAAACTAGCATACAATTTTGACACACAAACATTTTTGCAAAATTATCTATTAAAATATAAGCTGTGAAAAAAATCTTAAATGCATTATATTTAAAAATTTAAAAAAATATAGGTGACCCCGAGAAATCCCCATGTTGAACGTCCCCAGTAGCCATTGATATTATGTATTTAAACATTTATATATTAAAAGTCAACCCCCTAAATGGCCTCAATAGCCAAAAAAAAATAATTAACTAAATGAATTTTGAACATGAATGATTGTTAAGCAACACCAAAAGGTGTTGAAAATCGGGATAGGTGGCCCCCGAAAAAGAAGACAATTGAACGCCCGCCGGAAGCCATCGATACATATATTTAATAAATAAGCAATAAATTTATAGAAGTCAAATGGCCTCTGTAGCCGAAAAGACTTAAAAAAAAAAAAAAAACATGAATGAAGAAGCCGGCCCTTAAAAAAATCACTATTAAAATATAACCTTGGCTTTGAAACGAGGGGGAGTCGCGTCTTTCAACACGAAAACATTTCAAGAAAGGGACGATTTTATTGAATTTTTTTTACTCATTTTGAATAAAAATAATTTAATAAGATGATTCTGTAATTTCAGATAAAGCATGAATCAAATAAATTGGATAATTTATTCAGGACTGGACAAAATACTCAAAAAGCAACATTATTTAAAATACAAAATACTTGGATTCGATAACAATGGCAAATGTATTGTCGGCAGTAAATTTTTGGGGCCTCAGTAAAAGTAAAAAAGTAAAAAAAAAAGCGATGTGACTCGAATCAGAATACTTGTTATTCACGGCTGACGTTTCAGGCTCAGATTTAAGAAATCTTCAGAGTCAGTTAATAATAAACAGGTTCAACAGTAACAAGCATCTGTGGTCTGCTCAGACGTAAAGAAATTATTAAAATATAATTAAATTAAATATCGTAGGGGTTATATACCTAGAGCTGAATGCTCCTAATTAAATTTGGTAGAAAAAAATGACCAACGAAAGTAATAAGCAACGCAGCTAATTTTATTTCATTTTATTATTAAAACCAGGACCGACGTTTCGGTCACATATAGGACCATCTCCAGATCTCCAGGTTCAGGTTAAAATGTGACCGAAACGTCGGCCCTGCTTTTAATGATAAAATGAAATAAAAATTTTTTCTACCATTTAAAATAATTTTTAGTTGAATATTTTTCTAGATCTATGTATTTGAATAAGATAATAGTATTCAAAATACCTCGATTCGGACTTAACAAGTCATAGATAT
>JAKCPI010003259.1:0-34726 GCA_023213315.1 Euborellia annulipes
CAGTCTATGCAAGAGCGGATCTAGAGGTGTTTCTCGGGGGAGGAGTCTGGTGTGACTGGTCGCACAGCACAAAAGGTTTTTCGTAATTTGGGTAATTTAAAGCCGCATTCTATACCTGTTTGCTATAGTATAAATACAAATCAAATTTTTAAGTATTAATTTTTAAAATTTTGCATTAAAAATACATTGTTTTTTTTTTCAAATCTCGGGGGTGGGAGTAATTACCCCATTTACCCCACTTGTCTCCGCCCTTGAGTCTATGTGAGCATTAGTTTTCAAACAAGACTCTACCTGATTAATATATAAATTACTCTCTGTAAAATTCAACAATCCAATTTTCTTTTTAAAATTTTAACCTGCGATGGCGAATGTTTCACAAAAGGTCAAATTAAGGATCAAGATCGCTTGGGTGAAATATACTGCATGGGCCGTTCGATTTTTTTTTTTTTTTTGCTCAACTCATTTAAAAGTTTTTTTTTTTTTTTTTATACGGTTGCCAACCCCTCGTGTAATTGCCCGGAATGTTGAGCTCTTCAAATCTCCGCCTATTCTATTTAATAGGGCTTATATCTCATTAATTCTTTAAAATTTTAGACCAAATAATTTTTCTTTTTTAGACCCCTTTTTTTACCCTAAGGCCTTATGCTTTATTTTTTTGTTCGTTAGTGATTTTCTTGTTATTATTTTATGCATACTAAAAAATATTCCTTAGATAGGTTGGAGATAAGATTAATTTTTAGTATGAGATGCTTTTATTTTGATTATATATGAAATGAATTTTCGAATTTCTTTCGACACATGTTTTCCTTGATTCGATTTTATCTCTCGGCTAAAATCACAGACAAGCCCTCTTGAGAATATTGATTTCCATATCTTGTTAATAGAGTAAACACGATCAATTTTTAGATAAGAATCATATGAGAGGGAAATCATGTGAAATTCATACTAAAAAAAATGTGATAAATTAAAAAAAAAAAAAAATTATGTAACGATCTAACTCGAGATTACATACATGATGGGAAAATACAATATTTTTTTATTATTTAATTTATAGTCAATGGGCATTATAAAGAAGACGATAACTCGTTGAATGGCCTCCCACACAATGGACCTCTATTATATGGTTGCTTAATAGAAGCAATTTTGGTTCGGTTCTTTACCTCTTTGCCAAGTTAGATAATAAATTTATTTTTAATTATAAAATTTGGGGCCGAAGAGAAGTGGTTGATGTTACGGGATGGTAGAGAGCAAGTACAGGTACAGCAAATAAAGAGAGTCTTTGGATGCCCCCAGAGGCGTAACAAATACATTGATTGGCGTCCCCCCCCTACAGGTACAGTGAGGGACAATAATAAGTCCCACTCATGCGTTTTCTACTTGTGATTATTTCATTGTTTTAAAAAAAAATGTATATTTTTTAATGGGAAACTTTCATTGTTCATAACCTAAACCCCCCCCCCAGATTTTCTTTTTTTTTTTATAAAAACAATGAAATAATCACAAGTAGGAAACGCATGGATGTGGATTTAACTTTGGAGCTTACTGTACAAGAATGTCGCCTCTTAAAAAAAAATTTTTTTTTTAATATTTGGTTAATGAATTATAGAATTCCAAAAATTTAAGAATTTTTAATAGCAGAGCCTCAAACGGTAAAGTTTAGAAAAATTGAATTTTTGCAGTTTTTTTTTTTAACTTTGGACGCCCCTAATACAATTTTTCCGATCCCTGAATGAAAAAAAAACAATTTTAAAAGAAAACTATCAATTTTTTTAGACAATCTATCGAAAGAATATGAAAAATCACCGCCCATGGGCTATATCTTGCAAATTTTTAGATGCCCTAGAGGGCGCTGTCAGTATGGAGGGGCGCCAAAGGCTTGATGCGCCTGGGGCGGGGGCGAGACCACCTAGATTCGCTACTGCATATATTGTATGTTTATTTATCAATGTCCATATTTAAATAAATATTTACGAATTTCACGGTTTTGAGTTATTTAATTAAGGGAGTAAATTTCTGGGAACCTCCCCCACATTTTAAGATTATCCATATTATTATATATTTTAATATAGGCCTATATGAAGTCTTTAAGACAATATATTAAACATTTAATATCATTAGGCCTACTATTTAAATTAATAAATATTCATTATAGCTATATAGGCCTATTAAGACTTAATTCCATTTATGAATTTTCAATTTCTTTTGAGGTGAAAAAAAACACGTTCATTCGTTTGTTAGAATTAATTATAAATTGTATGACCTCTTTTGTATAATATAGGCCAAAGATATATTATACTTATATGTCCTAAATAGCAATGCACCGGGTAATAGCTCAAAATGTTTAAAATAATAATATAAATTAGTCATGGAAACAAAAAAATTAGCATTTAAAGAGGAGGTAATATTTATTGAACAATATGGAAGTAAATATCACGTAAATACATGCTAAGAATGTCGTGACCTTAAGCAAATAAAAAGAAATATAAATAAATTTTTGGAAAGCAATTTTCAAGATTCTGTCATAATTTGTTAAGGTCATCGAAACCTAAAGAGTTATTAATTTGATGACCTACAAAAAGTGGAAGAAAATATAGGGTGGTTCATTTAATGAACAAAATGGGAGAATGGTTTATATTTAATATAGTATTCTTCCTTTTATTGACCCCCTCTTAACTATATTAAGAGGAAGGGATGTTAGTACGTTTGTAAAAACAAATGAGGTAAGCTTAGAGGAATTTAAACGGAAATACACGTTTTGTTTTTCTTAAAAATGTGTCTATCTTTCGATCTCTATTATATAAAATCGGCCAACGGGATAAATTTTTTAAACACCTTTGCAGTTAATGCTGGTGCATCACTTTTTAAATTTATTATTAAGATTACGTATGTTGAAGTCTTTAGTTCTGAAATTTTTTCTAAAAAAATAAATCGATGTAATAGGGGGATGTATGTCTGTAGAGTAGATGTTGAAGGAAGAAAGAAGCAAGCAGCCAACGTAGTTTTTGAGTCCACACGTTTCGGTCCTAGGTCTGTTGATGGTTCATACCTGGGACCGAAACGTTAGCCGTGGGCTGAACTCAATAAAAAAAACTACGTTGGCTGCATTTTCTTTTGTTTTTTTTTCTTCAACAAAATGAAAAATTTTTTCCCCACCTTCTCTGCTTTGTTTTGTGTAAATGAGAGAGGGAAGGCCCCACCCCCGTTCATTATTCTTTCGATGCTTCTATGGTTCTTTTTTAATTAAAATTTTCTATTAAAAAAATTCAAGTTTGAAAGGAAGAATGGGAGTGTAAAGAAATTGTGAAATCAATGGAAAATAAATAAATAACGGTAAAAATAAAATAATTTAAAGTAAAAAACGAGATTGAAAAGATTAATAAAATTTTGAGAATATCACCCACCATCCCTTCTTTCAGGATTTTTTTTATCTTCTAGGGACCTTTATTATTTAAAATCACTCACTTTTTTATTTAGACAATGTAAATAAATGTAAGGTTATTAGAAAAAATTCTATTGAAGAAAGTATTGGTTTCATGTCAAAAATTCGATGTCGAGATTTCGATGGATATACGTTTTGAGCTCCTTGAATAAAAAAAAAAAAAAATGTTTTTCGCAACATGGTCTGTCTGTGTGTTTGGGTTCAATTTAATGCATGAAGGAATTGATCTACAAGGTTGAAATTTTATATTTAAGTTAGGCACCCCCCTGAGGCGTGAAAATAAACTTTTGAACAAAATCGGCCATGGTAACAAAATATAAATATTTTCCCATATTTATAAATTTTACTAATATCGGCAAAAATTAAACATATGTTGACACAAAAAATCGGGTATGACAGAACACAACTTTTTCTTACTAAGGGTAAGTAGTGTGCTGTGCTACCAGTCACACCAGATTTTTATAAGTTTAATTTGTTACCAGATGAATGCCAAAACAACTGTTAATAAAATAAACTTAATAGGAAAATTCATTAAAATTTTTTCTAAATTAAAATTACTCTAAATTTATTTATTTTGTTAAAATATACCAAGAGTTTCAGACAAACGAGAGGTATTAGCAAAAAGATGAGAAAGAGAAAAAAACAAAGTTTTCTTTTGAAGTGTTGGTATTAAGGGCCTAATTGCTGAGATTAGTTAAAAAAAAGAATAAGTAGAATGAAGATGAAGTATGGTTGCCATGGCGGGGGAGACGAACACTTGGCATCGGTAATGTCTTTCTTTGAATGGCTCGTTAATGGACCCCAAGGGTTTTTTCTTTTCTTTTGTTCACGGAAGAAAACTTTAAAGGCTCACTTTTAAAATACAGCCAACCAATTAAAAAATGATAATTTTTTTTTTTTTTTTGAATTCCCTTCTTTTTGATTTTATTTGGTGTATTATCATAATATCAAGAGGGGCTTTTATAGTATCACGCGAATTGGTTAATTATACACTTAAGAAAATCCATTTCTATTAATAATTGACTGACTACTCAAAGAGGAAAGATTCATTTGGATAATTGAAGACGATGATTTAACGATTTTTAAACTACTCCATGAATCTTTTTTTTTTCTCGGGAACTCAATTTATAATAATTGTTATTTAAGGTTAAATAGAAATATATTATAAGTAAAAAATAAGTAAAGCAATTGAAAAACTTTCCCCATTTAAGATAAACCAGGGATGCTGGGAAAATTTATTTCAGTATTACGTACCAAGCTTGGAGGAGAGGAGGGGTGTATCACATTTGCCTAATGTTACTTGCTTTTACTGACATAAAGGAGGAGAGTTGGGGGGTTTATAAACTGAATACGTCAGCATTTAAAAGGTCAAATTATAAAAAAAAGTTCGAAAGTTCGAATGGTTAAAAATAATTAAATGCCTTTGTAAGCAATGAGCATGGGCGTAACGGGGGGAGTTGCGGGGGGGGGGGGCTGTCTCCCTCCCCGCCTCAAAAGTCTCCCCGTCCAAAGAAAAAAATTAGACTTTTCAGGCCCCCCGGAGGATGGCTGGTATATGCCCCCTCCCCAGCCAAATTCCCTAGCTACGCTTATGGCAATGAGAAGGGGAAGGTGGTGTCTAAGACAGTCAAAAAATTTATCAAGTCAATGACTCTGCCCCCCCCCCCCCCGTGGCCGAGAGGCTAAATTTGTTGACAAATAATGATAGTCTGGAAGCCAAGGGGCGCAGGTTGGAGACAGTCCAATGAATTTAATTAAATCATTTGAATACCAAATGGTAAAAATAAATTTACCTGAACCCCCTAATGTAAAAAAGGTATTACGCATGAATCTTGGAGGATGGGAGAGGGTGTATCATATTTAATGTTACTAACTTTTGCTGTCAAAAAGGAGGGGAGTTAAGCTGATTACGTCAGCATTTAAAAGGTCAAATTACCAAAAAAATGTTCGAAAGATTAAAAATAATTAAATGTCTTTGTAAGTAATGAGAGAGAGAGATTAACATTTGATTATTATTGCTGACAAGGGGTAAGACAGTCAAAAATTTATTTTTTAAGTCAATGACGAAAAACACAAAAAAAAATAAATTTTCACCAAAATTTCAATAAACAAGTTTAAATGATATAAGTTAAGTAAATAAAAAATTTAAGAAAATAAATTAGTAAGGACTAAAAAAAATCAACTCCTTTAGTAAAAAGAAAAAAAAAAAGAAAATTACTCATCAGCATCAAATTAGTGTAAATTAAGTCTCGATATATAAAAGCTTCTGGTGATCCATTAATTAGTGTTTTAGTTATCGATAAATAAAAAAAACCTGCTACGAACACACACACAAATCCAGGCTAATACATCTACACTGACACCTATATAAAGAGCAATAGATATAAAGATATAATCGCAAACAAGTCAAATGGGGCCTTAAAACGTGCTTATCCTCTCAAATCTCACCATCGAATTTTTTAATCATAATACTTCTCCCATAGTTTATAGTTTATAGTTTATAGTGACAGGAAGTAAAAATTAATCACAATGACTGCTTGTGTATTCAGGACACATCGACTTGGTTAAGTCAAATAAAAAAAAAAATAGAAGAAATAGCTAGGATTGAAGAGGTCACCACCCCCCCCCCCCCCCCCTCTCCCCAGGGAAGAGAAACAGCAAAGTCTATGGTGATCAGAGATGCATTTGTTCAAAAAATCGAAAAAAACTAAAAAAGTGCATTAGTAAAGTATTAGTACACTTTAGTGGATTTTATTGAAACTCGTCGAAATGGGTGTTACATGGGTACTTAACTTATGTTTAAAATTTAAGAATCGAGAGTTTTTTCGTTTTTGAGTTATTTTGTTAACCCACATTTTTTGATATTTCACTTGAAATTCATTTAATTTATTGCTAAAAAAATCCTAAATTCTATGAAGATCAATTCCTGTTAAAATATCAAAATATTTACTTAAATTTCTAAGAAAGAGATTTTATTGCTTTTCTTAAAATTGCCATTATAAGAGTCAATTCCCTTTTAGCTTGAATTATTTAAATAATTTGTCAAAAAATGTGGGTTAACAAAATAACGTTTCGAAATTCCGATGGGAAGTTGCCCACATAGAGGGTGACAGACAGAAAACAGACCGGCAGACGGATGGACATTAGCGAATTATATAAATAGATATGCTGTATGTTGGTCCCTGGTGGTCAAGACCATCTTCAGAGTTATGAGCTTATGGGCTGTCCGAGATGGTTTTAACCAGGGGCCAGCAACTCAAATGATCTTGCGGGCCATTTTGGAATTGCATCTTAACTCAGCGGGGCTCATATAAAAATTATATATCCCCATATTTAGAGTTAGCATAATCTATTAAAGCCAGATCCGGACAGACGACTTCCAGGAGGTCTGGGGGGTATGGAAAAATTTTTCAAAAATTAGGCACTGCGTCTTTAGCTAACCTGAGACGTGAAAAATATTATCAAACTTAGCTTGATTTCTAAGCTTTTTAATTAAAAAATAAGTATTATGGGCATAAAGGAACTAATTATGATTGAAATTTAGAAGACCGACATCTTGACATCTTGTAGGGAAAAAGAAGATCTACTTCTTTATTTAAATCACAACATTATTACTCTGTTTAGGTTAATGGCGCTTGGTTCCTTCATGCATAACATCGTCCAATTAAGCTTTTTTAATACACTATCACTTAAATTCCATTAAATATTTACATACAGTAGAGAATATGTGGTGCGGTGCAGAGTAAAATTTCCTAAGCCGGACGAAATCCGGGCGTCTGGTAATTCTACACATTATAGATTCATTATAGACATTTTTTTGGAGTGCAAAATTGAAACATAATGAGTTATTATTATTCTGATTGCGAAAATAATGTATTTTTTTAATACATTTTTGGTTTTCAATATATTTTATAAAAGTGGGATGAATCTCGCTGACCGAAAAATGTTCGCGGGTTGCCGAGAGTGAAACATAAGCATATTGGTCCTCCGTCTAAATCTTCAAATTGGGCTCAGATATCTTTTTTTAAATAAAAATGAAAATGAAAAATGAAAAAAAAAAAAAAACAATTGCTCCTGTTTCACGAACCCTTCTAAGCTTTTTAATTTTCATTGAATTTTTTTTTTTTAATTTTAGAGATAAAAAAATTAAAACATTTTTTTAAACCTTATTTATATACTGTATACAACAAGATCCAATTAAATAAATGATTTTTTTTTTAATTTTAGAAGTTTTTCTCATGCAATTTCTTTAATTATACACTTTGGAATACACAAAAGAAAGCAAATCCATTCTTTTCGTTACTACTATCTATCTCCCTCTCCCTCTCCCCCTCTATCTATATATATATATATATATATATGGTTAATTAAGGGACCAATTGGCTTTTTTGAAATGAACGCCGTTCGTTCGGCTCGTCATTAGGTTTTAATGATTGAGCGCTAATGCGCCTCGTCGTTATATTTCTACGCCTAATGAATCCAAGTAAGAGAAGGGTACCCGGGTACCTTTTGGCTACCGATGATTGTTTACCAAAGAGGTCGGGGGGGGGGGGGGCACACCAGCAGCCGGAACAATTTCACAAACAAAATTTAAGACACACACCCTACTCGACTACTGTTCCGCTTTTGCTCTTGACTCGATGCTAATCTAAATAATAAACCCGCCAGTTGTTGTTGTTTTTTTTTTAAATATAATTGAGTCTCTCTCCTACCTCTATCCTCGTATTTTAATTAAATTTTAATTAAATACATTTAAACACACAATAGTCCTGTTATGCTTAATTCAATTTTGATGTAAAATGAAAGAGCAATTAATATTTGTTAGAAAAATTGTTTTATATAAATGAATGTTTATAATTTTTTTAAAAAGTATAGTACTTTTATTTTATTAAATGAATACAAATGTTCTTTTAAATGAATAATATATAAAATAAAAAAGGAATGATGTTCTATATTATTTTTTTTAAACGAACAAGAAATATGATCCTTTAGCGAATAAAACAAAAATACGGAATATATTCACTGAAACAAAAATAACGAGGATAGCTCATAAATAAAGTTGAAACTCGACAAATTAAAGACGCTTTTTTTTCTTTCCATTAGATATTAGTATAAATTTATATTTTATTAAGAGATGTCGGCCTAGGCTATATATTGTTGGATAATATAATTAAACAAGGTTGTGAATTAATTCAAAACGGGAATAAACTAAAAAAAGTAAAAATCTGGTGCTACTGGTCGCAGAGCAGACAACTTTCTCTTACCTTTCGTATTCTGTGCTTATCACACCTTATTTTTTTGTGTGGATATATTTAGTTTCTTCCGGTTTATTAGAATTCAAGATATAAAATTTATAAACATGAGAAAATAATTATATTCTGTTACCATGGCAACCATTTCTCCTTTCTTTCTTATGAAGTTCAAGAGGAGAGTGTGCTTCAAAAGATTTCAAGGGCAAAATAAGCAACATTTTAAAGAGTATCTAAATTATTTTTTTGATTTTTGAATTTTAATCAAAATCTATGGAGCAAATTTTGAGAAAATCGAAAAAAACTTAAAAAGTACATCAGTAAAGTACTAGTACTCTTTGGCCGATTTTGTTCAAAAGCTTCGTGTCACGTAACAGAGGGGTGGCTACCTTAAATATAAAATTTCAACTTCCTGGCTCTTTTCGTTCTTGAGATATTTTGTTCAAAACACACAGACAGACCTTGTTACGAAAACCACTTTTTTTGGACTCAGGGACCTCTAAACCATCCATCAAAATCTCGACATCGAATTTTTGACATGAATCTAATACTTGATTACTAAATATATATTAACATATATATAAATATATAGGTAAGAGAAAGTAAAAAGAAAATAGAGAGGTCTTAATTTTGCAATGAAAAAAATTTTTTTAGGCAAAGGGGAGAATTGGCTTTCTATCAAACTTTGTTCAAATAACATTTATACCATTATATCTTCATTTAAATAATTACCTAATGAAAATTTTCTTATTTATATGAATCGTTTCACGTTTATTTTCTCTTCCAACGTTAATTTCACAGAATTCGAATACCTAAATCTCCCAGAACGGGAAGCGACAATTTTACCGACGTAGCAAGGTCCAGAGCAACCCTCTAGTTATGGGTTTCGTTATTTTTGAATAGGGAAAACCCTCAACATTGAATGTTTCATAGAAAAAGAAAACTAGTTTGAACATTTGTTCTTAACTTGAAAGTTATAAATTTATAAGTTTGTTTCACGAGAAAACTTAGTAAGCAGATATTTTAAAACGAATAGGTGGAAAAATAGAAAAAACGCATATTCTAAAATATTTCTAAGAAAATAATGTTATATCTTTAATTTGTTTTAATTAAAAAAAAAAAAAGTTTTTCAAGAAAGAAGTATATGATATTGATTTCTATTTCGAGCTTGAATTATCCCTTGGCTCTAATATTCTTGGCAAAAGTAACTGGCCTGTGTAGTGTGCGTGTTTTAACGACCTTAGGGAGGTTCTTTGTGCGAAGCAAACTAGCCATTAGTCAATGTATTCCTCGTGGAATGTGGGACCCCGCTCGAATGGCACAGTTCAACCCAGGGGCAGATCTATTGCCCTAATGGCGTTCAGGTTATGACCAAAATAGGAGGGTTTTGCGCGTAAATTGCTACTAGCATCTCTGAATGTTTCTTCTTGCTAATGTTCGGTAGCTAGACAAGAAGGAAGAAGAGCAACCAAGTAATGGGCGAAGGGGCGTTAGTCAACCTTCACCTCTTTTGGACACCATAAGATAGATGAGAAGCGGGCAAACAAAACCGATAGAAATTAAAAGGTAACGTGGGGGCGAGATAACTTTTGTTTATGCAGTTAAACCAAACAAGCTATCTTTGTTACTCTGAAATGTAGTTTATTTTTTCATAATAATTATAATCTAACGCAACCCGTATATTGTTATCTAGAAAATGATGTGATTTTGCATGTATTCTATTGAGATGTGTTTTATGATGCAAACAAAAATTGACATATGGAAAACTATTTTTTTGCAGCTTTTTCGACTAGGGAGAATATAATACTTTAATTATGATTACTATACCCGAGTATACCTTACCTAAAACTTGAATAAAATACTGTAGTATAAAAATATATCTACTGTATAGTGATTAACTACTCTTTAAAAATAATCATCTTTTAAATTTATTTACTCATCAAAAAAATTAAAATATTTAACACATTTGTGTATAAATTTTATTTAAGGTACCCTCACACTGGCAAAAAGTATTACTAAAAAATTTTGTGAAAAAATATTAAGCTAGATTTTTGTGTAAAATATTGAATGGTCGTGGACCCCTCACACTCCATAAAAATATTGTACAATATTATCATTGTCGATTAATAATCCGAGTGGTATCGAAAGAAAAGTATCTAGCAAGGACTTGTATTTACTCGTATCGTTTCAACCCTATTGTCGATTAAACTTTTCGCGATGGAAGGACAAAATATTGTCGGGTCTGCTAAAACTTTTGAACCCTCCAATAAAATATTGAATACTACCCAATTTTTGTTCAAAATTCTTCCTCACACTCAATATTTGCACAAAGACGATATCTTCAAAATCTTTTGCCAGTCTGAGGTTCCCTTTAATTAAAAATAAAAATAGTTTAAACAGATAATAATTTCCGAAATAAATTTTACATAAGATATCAAAAACATTTTCGAACAGAATACGTGGAAGTTTAATGTAGTGAAGAATATCACATGCATTTGTAACGAAAAGCAATTCTAAGGAAAAAGTTTTTATCTATTTCTCAACGGAATATTTCCAATATGTAAGTGAAGCAAAAAATGAAATTTATATCTCAAGAACTGATATAGGAGAATTTTAAACAAATAATTAAATAATAGAAATTAAACTATTCTTTGAATTTTAGATCAATTATACTGGGGGGGAACGATTTGATCGGGGGGCAAAAAATTTTTTTAGAAAATTAAAATAATTTAATAGATCAAAAGTATAAAACAAAAACAAATTACTATAAAATTTTAAATAAAATCACAATTTTAATAAAATTAAAATTAAAAAAATTTTCTAGTGATTTTATCAAAAATTTTTGGAAAAAATTTGAAAAAAATCTGGTGTGACAAGCACAGTCACAACTTTCGATTACCGAAGGTAAGAGAAAGTTGTGTGCTGTGCGCCAGTTTGTGTCGATATATATTTAGTTCCCGACAGTACGGAACATTTGAATTCAGATGTAAAATTTATAAGTATGGGAAAATATATATTTTGTTACCATGGCAACCATTTCTCCTATCTTCCCTATGAAATACAAGAGTAAAGTGGTCTTCAGAAGATTTCAATCGCAAAATGAGAATATACATTTTAAAAGCATCTAAAAAATAATTGATTTTTGAATTAAAAAAAAATCGTTGGAGCAAATTTTGAGAAAATCGAAAAAAACTGAAAAAGTACATCAGTAAAGTACTAGTAATCTTTGGCTGATTTTGATTAAAAGCTTATTTTTCCGGTCCCGGGGGTGTTTAAGTTAAATATAGAATTTCAACCTCGTAGCTCAATTCCTTCATGCTTAAAATTGAACACACACCCCCACCCACCCACCCACACACCCACCCACACCCACACACAGACAGACCATGTCGCGAAAACCACTTTTTTGGATTCAGGGGACCTCAAAACGTGAAGATCCATCAAAATCTCGACATCGAATTTTTGACATGAATCCAATACTTTCTCTCTATATATATATTACATATATACATAGGTAAGAGAAAGTAAAAATGAATTTCTTACTCTTTTAATTTTTTACTTTCTCTTACATATGTATATATGTAATATATATATATATATATATAAAGTATTGGATTCATGTCAAAAATTCGATGTCAGATTTTGATGGATCTTCCGTTTTGAGGTCCCCTGAATCAAAGTGGTTTTCGCGACATGGTCTGTCTGTGTGTGGGTGGGTGGGTGGGTGTGTGTGTGTGTGTTCAATTTTAAGCATGAAGGAATTGAGCTATGAGGTTGAAATTTTATATTTAAGTTAAAAACCCCCGGGACCGGAAAATAAGCTTTTAATCAAAATCGGCCAAAGAGTACTAGTACTTTACTAATGTACTTTTTCAGTTTTTTTCGATTTTCTCAAAATTTGCTCCAACGATTTTTTTTAAAATTCAAAAATCAATTATTTTTTAGATGCTCTTTAAAATGTATATTCTCATTTTGTGATTGAAATCTTCTGAAGACCACTTTACTCTTGTACTCCATAGAAAAGATAGGAGAAATGGTTGCCATGGTATCAAAATATAAATATTTTCCCATACTTATAAATTTTACATCTTGAATTCAATTGTACCCTACTGTCGGAAACTAAATACATGTCGACACAAAAAATCTGGTGTGACAAGCACAGTACACAACTTTCGATTACCGAAGGTAAGAGAAAGTTGTGTGCTGTGCGCCAGTCACACCAGATTTTTTAATTTAGAAAATTTTATTTTTCAAAAGTAAAAATATATCATTTTTAAAAATAAATGAAATAAAAGAAGAAATTTTGCCCCCCTCTGTCCCCCCTATAGGATGCCAGGGGGGCAAGTACCCTTGCCCCCCAGTTCCGGCGCCTATGATTATACTTAAACCATCTATTATCTTATTTCAAATCTTGAATTACAAAAATATTCAGAAAGTGGTATTAATTAACGATTAGACTCTTCATATTTATCAAACATAAATAATAAATGGAAATTTTCGTTATCATAAGCGTAAAATCAAATCCTTGAATAAGCCATATTGTAATTGAGGACGTTTTTAATTCGTTTCGCTTGGAATTTTTGAAGATGAAAATAAGAATCATTATTTAAAGTTGGAAAAAAAAATTTCTAAAGAATTCATTAATTTTTTTTTAAATATTAACATGGTTTTTTTGGCAGATTTTATCGTTGGGCTACTAATCGCTAGAGATGCCAACGAGGATAATCTGGTCTTCTTTGCATCATGACATGAGCTAATGGTCGATTTACGATTTTATTCTTTTTTATGAACTGGCCAATTGCCATAAATTATTCAACGCAGGTTAGTTTGAATATGTAAAAAATTTATGACATATACAAGTAAAAAAAAAGAATTTAATTTCCGATTTAGAAAAAAAAATTAATATTTAAATAAACAAACATCAAAAAAAAATATCTTTCTAAAGACTTCCGCAAAGTCAATACTTAAATTGAGAAAAAAGTTTTTTTTATTTAACCAAAAGATTTTTTTTAAAGATAATCTCTCTATTTGAATATGAAAATTAAATATTAAAAGGTATAGAAGCTACTTGAAAATTTATAATTAATTTTATTCAGTTGAAATAACTAAAAAAGTGGAACAAAGCTAATGAGTTTCGCAAATTTTAAAGATTAAAACACAGCCTGCGACAGATTAAAACCATTATGGCTTGTCACTACTGGATAAAATACGACTCTATTGGAAAATAATTTTTCTAGATACGAATCCTTAAAAGATATCTTGAATTTCATATAAAATAACTAATAATTGCGCTATTATTTTTTTCCAATGGAAGGGCCCCCCTGAAATATTAACATAAGCCCCTATTGAAAGGGTCTTTTCGACAAAATATACTGTATATATACCCATACAGCTTGGAATATTGAGGGTGCAATATTGCAGCAATGTTGCTGAAATATTGTCAAAATTTTGCAAGATTTGCAATATTGGCATTATATGCAAGATTTGAAAGGCAATATTCCAAGCTGTCAGGGTAATCTAGATATTTTTTTTTTAATGGGGTGATCTTTAAATGTCAGTTCTAATAAAACCAACCCTCCATGAAAATTGAAATTTTTAAAATTTTCTCTATAGAAGTGAAAAATTTGTGAGAAATGTTTTTATTCTAGGCCTAATTTTTTTAAATTTGTACACCCTTGGAATTTTCGTATATTACTAATAATTAAATTCCACATACGCCACGTTTACTAACAAATTGGCTTAATTATTTTGAGTAATTTTTAATAAAGTATATTAATACAGTAATAATATAAAAATTTTTTTAATATGGGTAGATTTCTGGGCATTCATCAAATTTTATATTTAATGAATGGCCATAAGTGAATTAAGTTACATCAACAGTAATGTAAAAAAAAATTGAATTTTTCCCCCACCTCCCTTGATTTGTTTTTCTCCTCCCCAGAGAACTTCATTTGATGGAACTCTCTGTCAAACCAGATTCATTGCAAAAAAAAAAAAAAAATCGAATATTTTGAACAATCGCAAATCCCCTTTGACCAAATATCCTGTATATAGACTATATACCAAAATTTAATTCAATTTACTAGTTTTTTTTTTTTATTTCAAAGCCAAACAAAAAGTAAATATTAATAAATTAAAATTTCACTAAAAGGAAATAAGATAAAATTTAAATAATTAATTTTCTCCTAGCTAAAATAATTAGACAAAGAAATATTGGACAGTGAATATCTCGAAGGGAATTTTGTAAAATCTACTTAAGTGGCAGACAATAAGAACAAAAAATGAATTTTTATCCCAAATATTCAGGCTAATTAAGAAACCAATTTAGGTCTGGAGACCGGGCGTTTTTTTTATTTGGATTAATTAGTCCAAAGAGGGGTTTAAATTAGAAACAGGCGTTTCATGTGAAATTCTCTTAATTTAATGTGAAAAATATTTAAATTCAAGTTAATTAGAAAAGTTTTTTTCAGGAATTTCATATTTTAGACAGGTCTCATTAAATTTACCGAATTTAAAGGAAAATATTAAATACTTTTTTTTTTAACTAGGAACAATAAATATCAGAGCAAATCGGGTATCGGGCTAAATCTCTCAATGCATCTAAGCCCCTGGACTGAAGGCGTAAAAAGATAACGTTAAGATAACTTAAAAGATTTCTCTTTGATTGACTCTTTGGACAAAATAAAAAAATGAGACTAGTCCGGTACTTTTACTATATAAAGTAGAAATATTTTAATATTTCACAGTTCACTAGAGAGGAAAACTAAAAAGATTTAGATAATTAAAAAAAAAAAAAAGTATTATTTCTTGGAATTTTTTTTTTTTTAGAAAAACAAGAAACTTGTCATTTGTAATAATATATTTCGACAAGTCCCAAATGTTATTTACTCCCCCACACATGAAGAATGTATGTAAACATTCTTATTCACGGAAGAGAGAGAGAGAGAAAGGAAGAAAATAGTTCTTTTTGTAGTCGAAGTTCATTGAATAAGCCAGCCAGGTATGGTCTCGTAAATTTCTACACGTCGGAGAAGACCAAAAACAAGTCAAGCACAAATCCTTTCGTTCTCATTCATTATTGCCAAATTGGGGATTATAACTCGGATTCTATAAATGTATTTGCAGAGATATCCCTCAGTAGTATTTTTTAAGAAGAGGATTTGTATTTGAAATTAGTTTTTTTTTTTTTCATAAAAGAGCACCGAGTTAAAAGGTCGCAAAAGAAAGAGAAATTTTGCTTTCTTAGGGCATTGCCCTTTTCCAAGGACTAAGAGCTTCGTTTGTCCATTTGGGAGGGCGCTAGTTCAAGTAAAAAGGTATGAAAATATTGTATAATAATAAAGATCGTTTTTAAGATAGGTTTGTGACATACGGGCATGACTCCCTTGGATCCAAAATCAAATAAATAACAAAGGGATGGTTTGTTTTCTAAAGAAAATTTACTGATACCGGAAAGAGGGTAGGAATTACTGTCAAAACAATAAATATTGAGAAAACATTTTTATGAAATGATAGCAATTCGGAATTTGTTGATTGATAAAGTATAGCAAGGAAATATTTTTGATCAATACAAAATCATCTTGCAATTTATTTTTATATTAAACGATATTTTGACTGGCTTATTTACTTTTTTTGTCTTTTCGGTATCTTTGGTTATCTAGACTTTAAACTATAGTTGTATAATATTACGATACCAGTGGTAAAGTCCGCCGAAGGATTTACCACTGGTGGGGCTATGCCCCCTGGACGAGCAAATGCATGGAATTTATTTAATTAATTTTCTTGCTGACTGTTTGAGAATTTTCAAATTTCCCTCTCTGACTTAAATTTTAAATTTCCCGCTCCCGCTCCACTTTCTGTAACTCTAGCCAATCAGCGTCCTGATCGGCATAGACGAAAGCTAGCCGCTAGCGCTTATATAGTAATGATGATATTTTCGGGTCTAGGCATATTTATTTATTCTAATCATTTTGTACTTAAATGATTTAAATAAATTCATCGAACTACCTGGGGTCCAAACCCACTTCTCTTGACTTTTAGATTGTCAACATCTCTAACTTCACAGTCACGGGGGGAGGGGGAGGGTAGGACTTAGAAGATTTTCAGTCTAGTTAATTAAATTTTTAAACTTCGACTTTCCCCATAATTTAGATAAAATTCTGACTCCCAATATTCTATATTATTACTATTTGATAATTATATAGTCTATCTATTCTAATATTTCAAATATGTTGAATAAATTATCCGTTAAAATTTTATTTTTTTTTCATTTAGGATAACTTAAATTTAAGATCTTTGATAATATAATCCGTTATATTAATTATAAAGTTTAAAAAAAAAAAATGTCAAAACAGAATTTAAAAAATTATTTAACTGGAGTAATATTTTAGTATAGAAATATGCGAAGGATTTTACAACTTAGCCATGAATTATATTTATTTTCTTAAGAATGCGAAAATATGCAATTTCTAAGCAACTAATTTCCGTTCAAAACTAATCAATTTTTTTTCTTTTTTTTTTTTTGCATAAATAAACTGCGAATTTTTGTTTGCTAAATTTTTTAAATAATTTATCGGAAACATAGATTATGTTTAAAAGACAGATACAGACGGTTTTTTTAAAAAATAAAACATGTTTCCTCTAAAATTTGAAATTCATTTTAATTTACATTACATTAAATCAAATGTATATATAATAAAAAATATACTTGAATGTCTATTTTTATTCTTGAGAAAGCATCGTTTACTTTGATAACTTATTTAAATAAGAGAGCAAATAAGAATTATTTAAACAATCTAATAATTCTTCCTATCTCAATGATATATTCTTCAAAGTTGAGTTTCACTATGTATGAATAAATTCATGTCAAGAGATAATTTTAATAAATTACCCAGCCTTTGACTTTATATTATTCAATAGAGTTTAGCTTTCAATCGAAAACATCAATCTTAATATATGGCTGACCTAAATTAATTGTCAACCTTCGATATATTATGTTAAAAGATGAATTGGAGACAATAATAGCCGAGTCGAGTGTTTGATAATCAATTCTCTATTCAATGGCTAGGCAATCATAGAGCGGATAATGGAATTTGAATCATTTTTTACTCTTTTAATTTCTTGGCATCTACTTATTAACACATAATAAATATCTACAGATATTTGTGTACATGTATCCGAGTGTGTGTGTTTGCTGACTCTTTCCTTCTGTGCGTGTGTGCTTGGCTGGGAGTGTGTGTGTGTGTAAGATTTATTTTGGATATCTCTGAAACAACGCCGAATCGAAATGCCTGAATGTATAATTAGTTATTATATTAAAACAACTTAAAATTGTTTTATTTGTAGGTCTACATTTCAGCGTTGGCATAGAATTTCCCCAGGCAGTTGCGTCATTTCAACTTTTTCTTGAGGGGGAGGGGCAAATTTTTTCTTGGGTTGGTTAATTTAAAAACCCCATTGTTATTTGGGTTTTATCGGATTTTTTACTTTTTCTTACTTTTATATGAAATATATAGTACACTGTTAAAAATTTTCAAGAAAATTTCATATACAAGTATAGGAACTCTGTTTCATAAACTGTTTATGAATAGGGGGGAGTATATGAGAAAGTTCAATTTGTTAACAACCTAACAAATTTCTTGTATATTTTAAAATTAATTATTTTGCTAAAAATTGTTAATTTTAATTTTAATTTTTATAGCTATTTAGTTGAATTACTTTATAAAAATTATTTAATTAGTATGACTTCATAAATATTTAAATAGTTTAGAGCGCGAATTTCAAACCAGAATTTAATAAATTTAGATTTGTGAAATAAATTTTAAAAGAATAATTTCAAGTTTCCTTAAAATAATTATAAAATAATATTAATAAAAATTCCTTGAGGTAGTCAAGTTATTTGAGAAGGTTTAGACCAGTGATTCTCAACTTGTCGCGGTATACTTTTAACGATTTCAAAATTTGGCGGCACACAAAGAAAAAGATAAGTTTAAAAGTTGGTAATTTGTTCATAAACTTTTATATTGATTTTATTTCATATCCTGGGTATATTAATATTAAATCACCGAAGTATATGAAAAATGAATGAAAATTCATATTTTTTTACAGTGTACCTATATCATCATTATCATTACTATATATAAAGCGCTAGCCACTGACTTCCTGTGCCTGTGGGTATGTTCCTGTTCTCTCGCTGATTGACCAGATTTACAGAAAGTGGAGTTAGGGGAGGGAAATTTAAAACTTTAAGTCAGAGAAGAATATTTAAAACTTTAAGCCAGAGAGGGAAATTTAAAACTTTAACTTTTAATTGGGTCCCCCAAATTGGTCTGCGATATTGGAGAACTTCCCTATAGATCGATTTTTTACTTTTTTTTTATATAGCTGTATTCTCTCTTATTTTAAGACATTGATAGGCTCTAGAAGGGAGGGGGGGGGAGGGGGGCGGTCCGCCGGCCCCGTCGGGTAGGCCCTATATAAAAAAAATTTAATGAAAATTTTCCTTTGAAAGGCCCCGGGCCTCAGGGCTCAAGAAAAATGGGAAAATTTAGATAAAAAAAAAAGAAAATTTAATAAAATTTCTCTTTGAGAGGCCCCGGGGCTCAGGGCTCAAGTAAAAATGGGAAAATTTAGATAAAAAAGAATAATGAAAATTTCTTGAGGGGCCCGGGGCCCTTGGGGCTCAAGTAAAACAAATTTAATGAAAATTTCCTGAAAGGCCCGGCCCTGGGGCTCAAGTAAAAACAAATTTAATGAAACTTTGAAAGGCCCGGGCCCTCAGGGCCAAGTAAAAATGGGAAAATTTAGATAAAAAAGAAAATTTATAAAAATTTCTCTTTGAGAGGCCCCGGGGCCCTCAGGGCTCAAGTAAAAACAAAATTTAATGAAAATTTCTTTGAGAGGCCCGGGCCTCAGGGCTAGTAAAAATGGGAAAATTTAGATAAAAAAAGAAAATTTAATAAAATTTTTTTGAGAGGCCCGGGGCCTTGGGGTCAAGAAAAAATTTAATGAAAATCTGAGAGGCCCCGGGGCCCTTGGGGTTCAGGGATTATAGGTATTTTAAAAATAGTGAGGAGGAGAGGGATATTTAAAGATACCACCCCTCCAAGAAATAAAAATTCAATATAACCCTCTTCTAGTCCGCCTCAGCCCCCAACCCCGTACCCTCTGGCCCTAGAATGTAATTTATATTTCCTCCCTTAATAAAATTATATCTCCAGCAGACAAAAGAAAATTTATTTTTTGTTTGAAGATTTTTTTTTTTGTTTCAATAAAGCACTGGGTTACACCCCGAACTCCACCCAAGCTAAATAATTACATTTCCGAGAAAATATACAAACAAATGTTAATATAAACACATTTTAAATGGTTTATTTATTTTAGAGTGAATTTCTCAAGTTTCATCATATTCAAGTTCATTAAAAAATAAATCCTCTTATTTAATTATTTTTGAAAGGGATCACACCTGGCTCGTTGACAGAGAACACAAGTTCTATTGAGAATTATTTTATTTTATAAAAGTTTTTCCCTCTGATCTCTATGTCTTGGAGAAAATATAAATATATTCACATTTAAGAGTCGGTTCAGCAGTGCTGAAAATCGGGATAGGTGGCTCCCGATAAACAAGACTGTTGAATCTTGTCGAAAGCCATATTCAAAATTGTAAAGTAAAAATATACCGTATTCCTTTTTCCTTATCTTCAGACTAGCCAAGGGTGGGGATTTGGGGGTTCAACCCCCCCACCCATGGAACCCAAGCCATGACTAGATATTTAAGCTATATAATACAAATTATATTTCATATAGGGTAAGAGAAAGTAAAATATAATAATTAAAAAAAAAAAAAAAAAAACCAAAATGATTTATAAATACCCTAAAAATAATCTTAAGCCCGGTCCACACGCTCCGTTTTGCACAACCTTTTGTCTGCGCAGTTCAACACGTTGCAGTAAAACGTTGCGGTGGACAGGAAATTTGCGAGTTTTGAGCCCGGCGGGAAGACGGTACAGTTGCAGCGATAACTGAGCAAATTAGCTTTGAAATCCATGACCTGTGCGCAGGGGCGTATATAGAAATGTTTTTGGGGGTTGGGGGGGGAAAACTTTTACAAAACTGCGGAAAATTTTTTTTAGGAAACTATATTTTTTTTCACAGGAATTTTTTTTGCGGACCATTTTTTCTATTGCGGAACCAAAGTTGTTCATCCTGTGGGAAAAATTTGTTGCGCTGATGTCTGTATATCCCTATATATGTATATGTGTTTGGGAAATTTCGGGGGGCCTGGGCCCCGCTCTCAGCCCCCCCCCCCATAAAAAGCCCCCCTCGTGCGGTCAGTCGGGTGCATGTGGACGCTTGCTCCATGTTCCGAATCGTTTTGTTCCTCAGTTTTTCCTAATCACTCCACGATGGCTGACCTGGCAATGTTCTGAGAGAGTTTTTAACTGGATTTTATTGCACTTTATGAAAGTTTCCCATGTATTTGGCGTGTTAAATCGAAGGAGTATAGTAACAGGGAGAAAAAGGGGGAAGCTATGAAAAATTAGTAGAAAAATTCAGGAGAAATCGATGCAACCGCGACCAGAGATACAGGAAGAAAAAGTGAATGAGAGAGCATGCAAATATTGACCACAGGAGAACCTCCCCCATGACGATATACACAAGACTGAGCAAAAAATACAAATATGACTGCACCGTCTGGACACTCAAATTACAACGTTTTAACTGCAACGTGTTGAACTGCGCAGACAAAAGGTTGTGCAAAACGGAGCGGTGGACCGGGCTTTAAGTTTTTGAAAAGATCTTGAACACAAAAATAAAATTCCAATGAGCTTTTAATTTTTTGGAAAAATATTTTTATTAAAAAAAAAAATCCTTTTATTTATTTTTGTAAATGTGGCCCTCAGGTAATAATCTTTTTCATTCATTTTATGGATTCTATTAGGATCGGTTTGGTTTACACATATTCAATCACTTTGGCCGACACACCTTAATGGAAAGTTATAAAATCTCATTTTATAGGTTTAAGAATTATACATAAAATTCTTTAGATGTTTATGGAGATTGGTTATATGTTCAAAAACGAATGTGTCTTCAAGTATCTTGGGTTTCATTTGTTAGCCTATACGGTCCATTGAATATAATTATATTTACCGGTGATATAAAAATAAAAATAATGAAATAAATTTTTCCCAAAAAAAAGAAAAAAAAATTCTCTATACATTATTCATTTGATTCATCCTTAAATTGTCAGGCATATTTAATAATAAAATCTTTTCTAGTCTTCAAGTTGTGATCTATTTGAAATAATATATAAAGGTGAATAAGAAAAAAAAGTTGTAAAAAGAAAAAGGAATATGAGACTCTAATTAAATGCAAATAAAGTATTTAACATGAATTTTCTCCTTTGATCATCAAATACTTTTTACGAAGAATAATAACAAGGAGCGAAGAAGTGGGGGGACCGTAAGCCTGTCATTGGATACATATTAAATCACAAGATCGTATTCATTTTTAAGGCATTGATTTGAATAGTAACAACCCAAACTCTAAGCAGGGATTATTTAAAGAATTCCAAATCCAGGTATAAATTACAAGAGGAAACTTTTATTTTTTTTAATAAAAAGGAATGTATTGAATGAGAGAATAAATAAATAAAATAACATAAGAATGTAAATAGGTTACATTTACACGAAACGAACTTGTTTTTTTAAATTAATTCATTATTTATAACTTGTTTTGAGATTTTATTATTTGAATTATGCTGTTTCCATGATTAATATTATTTTATTATATAGTGTATTTTTTTTATATAATTTATATTTTTTTTTTGCCTTCCGGTACCGCTATTTTGTTTTTGTACACCATATAAAAAATCAGATGTAACATGGGGCCAATCAAAATTTTTATTATGAGAAGGAAATTATCTCTACTCACCAGAAAGGGGTCAAAAATTAATAGAATTTGTAAAACTTTAGCACGCTTCCCGTAACAAGCATCAAAAAAATTATTTCAATTGAATTTGTTATTAATCAATTAAAACAAAAAAAAAGTAATTTTTTACCATTAAAAATTATTTTTAATTGTTAAGCTCTCTTTCATTTAGAACTCACTCTCACGTAAACGGCGCAACCTTTTATACCCGTATTCATAGTAATTGCTTGAGGAACAAGGAATCCTTATGCCTAGATATAAGGATTCCTTCTTCCTCAAGGAACGACTATGAATACGGGTATTCGTTTGAGGTCTACGTATTAATTAAATAAAAAATATATAATAATTAATTGTAAAAAGAGCTATGGTTGAATGTATAATTAATAGTGAGGAGATCAAGTCAGAATTTTTTTTTTTGCTTTAATGAATGTTTCGGCCGATTCCCTGGTAGGAATTGCCAATGCTGACAATTGGCCGAACCTTGGGCCAGTTGTCATTTGCCAAGCCTTGAGTAGTGACCATTGGGCCAAGTCTGGTCCGAGGCTTGGCCCAATGGTATTATATTATTAAACCGAGCCTTGGGAAGACGAATGGACCAAGCCTTGACCAAGGCTTGGCCCAATGATATTAAATTATTAAACCGAGCCTTGGGTAGTGACCATTGGGCCAAGCCTGGTCCGAGGCTTGGCCCAATGATATTAAATTATTAAACCGAGCCTTGGGTAGTGACCATTGGGCCAAGCCTGGTCCGAGGCTTGGCCCAATGATATTAAATTATTAAACCGAGCCTTGGGTAGTGACCATTGGGCCAAGCCTGGTCCGAGGCTTGGCCCAATGGTTAATTGACCCATCATATAATTAAAAAAAAAAAAAAATTAAATTAAATCAAGTACTATTAATTGAAAAAAACAGTAAAATATATTTTAAATCTGGTGATTGTTTGATAAAGTTTATTTAGCTAAAATAAAAGGCAAATCAAATAGCTTAAAAGAGAGTCATATCAATATAACAACTGTGTACGAGAGCGTAAAGGCATTGACAAATGACAAACAAAACCAAAAAGCCCGAGTTCAAATCTCTCGAGAAACAACTTTTTTTTTCTCGAGGCTTGGATCGACCATCCATTGTTTTGTTTTCCAAGGCTTGGGCCAACCTTGGTTTTTTTGATTCTCGAGGCTTGGGCCAACCTTGGTTTTTTTGATTCCCAAGGCTGGGTACATTGTTATCATTCCAAGGCTTGGACCAAGCCTCGCCCAATGGTTAGACAAGGCTTGCCCCAAACCTCGCCCAATGCTCGGCACGATTGGTCCAAGCCTGGCCCGAGGCTTGGCCCAATTGTGAATTCCTACCAGGGTTCTTTCGGCTTTCTAAGATCGAGGCAAATTTTTTTTCTATTTTGTTTTGGCTGCCTTGATCTACTCACTATTAAAAAATATATAAAATAGGGCCTAATCATTTATTGAACTGATCATGACTAAAATTTTTCCATTTATCCATCAATCCCAGCGGGGTGTTTAGGTGTTTTTTTTATACGGTAGTCATTTTATTAATATGTGAGTTATTAATTATTTCATGTTCTTTTTCCAAGTTTAAAGCTTTGGTGTAGATGCCGATTTTTAATAAAAAACTAAAAGTGGTGGTAAATATCGAAGACCGATAGCCTATTAGTACAAGTAATTTTTTTTTTAGTTAAATTTTATTATTGGTTTTTGCATTTATTTTATAGACCTCGTCTATTTCTCAAGAAATTTGAAATCGATAAAATGATTGGCCTGTCAACATGAATGTTGTAGTCCTTCTCTCCCTCACAATCCAGTTCAAGATTTACGAATGAATTGAGCGACATTGTCAACATTTATCCACTACTCGAGAAGGAAAGGAAAAAAAAGCTAATAAACTCATTTATTATATTAAAAAAGAATTTTTTTATCATGGCAGCAGCACCTGGCATTGTATTTATGTTTTGTTCATTCACTGACACCCTGTGTCCATTTGTTTGTATTGTTCAAGTTTCATATTGTCTAAGTTCCCAAGTTTGACGTAATAAAAAAAAGACAAAATACTATTTTATCAAAAAAAAAAAAAAAATGAAGAAAATGAAATAAAAAGGAGAAAATTAAATTCAAGTTAAACGCGAAGAGAATTTTATGTCGTATGAAGGATGAATATTTTAAATAAAATGTATAAAATATGTGATTCAAATTATAATCAATAAAGCAAGGATTGTGCAATTTTTTTCAACATTATTATTAGTTAATTTTTAGAATGAAATTTCTGATAAAATTTCTATTTATTGAGCCTTGAAGGCCAGAAATATTTATTTTATTGTCAGGTTTGATTGATCGATTTCAATGAAATTATTAGAAAAAAAATTTAATTAAAATTAAGAAAGCAAATGGATAATGATATATAAAATGTAATTAATTTTACGTCATATTAATATGCATGAATAAATTGAGGCAATAATAATAATATATTAAATTCAATTAGCCGTGATAACAAGAATTTTGAAATACAGTAGTAAAAAATCTTAATTAAATAAACCGTTAATTAAATTTGACCAGTGTTCTATAATCTAAATGAATAAATTCTATATTAGTGGATAGATGGGTTAAATGGGATTTTAGCAAATTAGAAGAAAAAAGACATTGTTTAATGGACAAATAGAAGGAGAGTTTTGTAAATATTTAGGCCAAAACAAGAAGGGCCGAAAAAGAAGACAGAAACAAAATCTGGTGTGATTTGTTGCACAGCACTTTTATCTTTGGTAATCGAAAGTTGTGTTCTGTGCTTGTCACGCTAGATTTTTTGTGTCAACATATAACCGATATACTAAAATTCAAGATATAAAATTTATAAATATTTATATTTTGTTACCATGGCAACAATATCTCCTATCTTTACTCTGAAATTCAAGAGTAAAGTAACAATCCTCGGTCGCAGCTTTATATGTTTTTTTCGCCTACTATATACTTTATATTACTGTATTTCTTATTATGTATATTTTGTATTACTTTATTTTTTATTAAGTATTTCATATTACTGTATTTTCTATTATGTAATCTATAGCTACTATTGTATTTCCTATTATGTATTTTACATTATTTTATATACTTTATTGTAATTTGTTTGTAAAAAAAAAAAAAAATGACCGGATGGCTACTGACCTACAGCCAATAAATTAAAAAAAAAAGTGTAAAGTATGCTTCGTAAGATTTAAAGGGCAAAATGTGAATACAAACATTTTAAAGATCATCTAAAAAATAATTGATTTTTGAATTTTAATAAAAAAACTGAAAAACTGCATCAGTAAAGCACTAGTACTCCTTGTTCAAAAGCTTCCAGTTACTTGCCAGGGGGGTTGATAACTTAAATATAAAATTTCAACCTCCTAACTCTTTTCGTTTTTGAGATATTTTGTTCACAGTCACACACACAGACAGACCATGCTGCAAAAATCACTTTTTTGGAAAAAAAAATGTTAGTTTTAAAATTTTAAAAAATAAACTCGCATCAGAAATCTAAAAAGTAAATTAAAAAAAAATGTAAGATTGGAATACCGGTATATTAAAAAAAAAAAAAAACTTAACATGTGGGTTTTTTTTTTCATTTAGAATATAAACACATGTTGTGAACTTAATTGCTTTTCACCTCGACATAAAGTCGATGATCAAATAAAATTCTGTATAGTCTATGTCATTAAAAAAAACGAATGAATGCGTTAATAAATTAGGGTAGAGGTAGGAAGGAAGACAAATAGGGGAAGGAAATTATCAAAGCGAATTATAATTTCAAATGTATATATATATTATCTTGTTTTGGGGAATTTTCGAACGGGGGTTGGTTGGTTGGTTGGTTCATGGTGGCTGGGTGCTATATCGTATGTAAATGATTGAATTTCGTCCAATTTATTCGGCATCCGCAAGGTGTGCCCTGGGCGTGGGAGGAACACACATGGCACACACGAGCACCATTAACATGGCCCGGGAGAGGAACGGCTCAACAGCTGCATGAGATACGAGATACGAGAGAACGGCTCCAAAAAACCTTATCATGTTTCTAGCGATGGATGGGAAATTTAGAAGAGAGACGAAATAGGAGATCCAATAAAAGAAAGAATAAGAAAAATGAATTTTAAAATTTCTTTATATAACGTGTTTGTGTTGCTGTTGTTGTTGTTGTGTCCCATCTTATTTTTCAATTCAAATATATAATCATTTGAGGTTTTGTTCTTCTTATCAATCAATCTCTTTTGATAATGATTTCTATACCAGGTAACAAATAAATCAGAATTTGAATTTCTGAATATGTCAATAAATTGAATGAAAAGGAACAAGATATGACCTCTAAGAGACTGGAAACATTTTGGATGCTAAATTCCGATAATTACTGGAAGCCAGCTTTAAATAAAAGCTCTCAGGGTTATCATTAATAAAAAATTTTAAATATTGTTTATTTGTATACTTATTATATACAACGTTTTGGCGACACATCAGATACAATTCAAATACAAATAAATCTGAATTGTACTTGAGTTGAATAAGGCATCAGAATAAACTTTGTTTAAATCAGATCCAGTTGTACTTTTCCTGCGACTTCATTGATACAAATTAGTTGCTGAATTTTATCAGCCTGTAAAGATTTTCGGTTAGATATAGCCCAAAAACCCAAAATATAATAAACTTTCTCGAGTTTAATGGCTGTAGATATTCAATTAGTAGAAAAGGACGGGAGCCTTCCCGGGAAACTGCAGCTAGGTGAAATAAAAAACTATATTCTGTTGCCGACGTTTCGAGAGCTAGTCGCACTCATCTTCAGGGCACCCAGAGTTGTCAAAAATAAGTACAGGTGGTGAGATACCGCATATTAAGAGAAATAAATATAAGCGAAAAACTGAAAAGATTCCAAAATGTTTGAGGTTTTTGTCCCCCTAAGCTTTATTGCAAATATTTTTGCTCCACAAATCCAAGAGGGGGGTACCCTTGTCCCCCTAGTTCCAAGGCCTATTTTTTTTTTTTTTTTTTTTTTATTAATGACCTATGGTCCCACCATTTAGGTCAACATCACAGTTGATTTACAAAGTTAGACATAAAGAATGTAACAACTTAAATAGAGAATAATTAAATAACAATAACAATAGGAATAAAAATTAGATCTAAAACTGTTGTCCTGTAGCCTTTATAAAATTATATACTGTTAAGCACAAGTCAGCATTCACAACCGCAACTGCAAGAATACTTTCAATATTCACAGGAAAAGGAATAAAATTTATTAGTTCTTTGTAAAAAACGTCCCTTTCCTCTACTAGGAGGGGACAACAGAAAAAAATATGCGTAGCGTCCCTAACCGACGAACTATCACACCAGCAATGGGGGGACTCCACCACACCAATGCGATACAAGTGTTCCGGTAAGGACGTATGTCCAACTCTAAGTCTGTTAATCGTGGTAACATTACCACGATCAAGATTGAAATTGGTGAACCAGGGTTGATTTCTTATCTTCGGCATTAACTTGAATAGGCGACGTCCTTTTGGTTGTAGCTCCCATTCTTCTTGCCACTCCTTCCTGATTAGCACAGCAAACTTGCTACTAAGATCATTGCCAGGAATATTAACAACACAGTTTACACCGGATATAGCTGCCCTCTTAGCTGCAAGGTCAGCGGCCTCATTACCTTTAATACCCTCATGGGATGGGACCCAAATGAAGCGAATTTTATTACCTTTTAGTTGAATGTTAAAAATGAGTTTTTTTATTTCAATTAGTAGATGGTTGTTGAAATTAGACCTTCTAAGCGCTTTTAGTAAGCTTTGGGAGTCAGTGCATATTGTTGCATCCGGAATATCATTTTCACATGCGAATGAAGCTGCCTTAAAAAGAGCGTAGCATTCAGCAAAATAAATAGAACTTTCAGTGGGAAGTTTGAAAAGCTCTTCAACATTCATATGTGGTACTACTAGTGCACAACCAACAACTTCACCATTCTTAGACCCATCCGTATATATACAACATGAATGGGGAAATTTTGAACCCACAAGATCTTTAAACAGTAAATTCTGCTGCAGGTGACCCTTCACAAAACATTCATCATAAATGTCAATACAGACATTATGTACTTCATACTTGGTCTCATAATAAGGCAAACGTTGACCAGTATACAATTTACCGAGATCCTGTCTCACAATTTTGTAAACTTGAATTAGTGATGAATGCTTCATTATTTTATGGGGTTGAGTTATTTCATGGATCCTTTTTGTAGACAGAATGACAGAGTTATCGGTTAGAATAGCCCTAGAAAAAATGTATTTGGCTGCCAATTTCCGTCTTCTTAAATAAAGCGGCATTTCACAAGCCTCCGCCAGAAGGCAGTTGGTAGGAGTAGATCTCATATACCCTAAGGATATACGTATGGCTTTGAATTGAACTGTATCAAGTTTTCTGCAGACGCTGGGTGAAGCACTGTCATAGATAAAACTGCCGTAGTCGAGATATGACCTGACGAGGGCCTTATAAATGAGCAGACATATAGAAGGGTCGGCGCCCCACCACGTTCTACTAACCATCCTCAGAATATTAATAGACTTTTCGCATTTCTTAACGATATACCTTACATGCGCCGACCAGTTGAGTTTAGCATCCATGATTATCCCGAGAAATTTGAATTCATCTACGATCTCAATAGGACTACCAGCCATGAATAAGTTCGGGGAATTGTGCGGTATATATTTCCTAGAAAAAATTACCATTCTTGATTTGGAAGCAGACAATTCTAGGCCCAAAGAATTAAGATTACTAAACAAATTAGTCGTAGATGTATTTAAGTTCTGTATATTTTTCGCAGCTGAGTCTGATGCTGAGTAGAGCACAATGTCGTCCGCAAACTGTAGTATCTTAGTGCTCGGATTCACACATGCTTCTAACTCACTAGTATATACAATATAAAGAAGGCAGCTGAGTACAGCCCCTTGAGGAATTCCCTTGGAGACAGTTCTAGGCCCGAGAAATCTACCGCCTTGCTTAATATAGATTTTCCGTGTAAAAAATAGCTGTGAAATACAATTAATTAAGTTGTTAGGGACACCAAAGTTAATTAATTTCTCTACTAATATCTTAATATCCACGTTGTCATAAGCACTCTTTACGTCCAAGAAAAGCGCCGTGAGATACTCCCTATTCCTAAATGACTCAAAGATATCATTAGCCAAAAGAGCAATACTATCAATAGTCGAGCGATTCTTCCTGAAGCCATTTTGAGTGACTGGCAAAATATTATTATTTTCAAAGTACCACTCAAGGCGCTTTTTAATGAGGGATTCAAAAAGTTTCTCTAAGCATGAGGCTAGAGCAATCGGCCTAAAAGAAGACGCTTCATTGGAACTTCTATTTGGCTTTTGAATAGGAATTACAACGTGTGTTGTCCAACTTTCAGGGAAAATGTGGGCATCCAAAAATTTATTTAAAATACCAAGTAAAATAGTCTTTGCATGCAGAGATAATTTTTTGATCATCAAGTAGGAAATATTATCAAAACCAGTTGCGTTGTTGGATTTATCCTCGAGAATTGAAGAGAATTCTGTATAACTAAAACTTTTAGTTAAATAGTCATTATTTGGCCCTTTTGGTAGAACATCGTTATACGACGGAACCCAAGGGGGACATATGGAGTCAAAAAAGCGAGCAAAACTTCTTCATCAACTACCTGTGAGCTTCTACTGCTACCTACATTTTTCAATGATTTGATTCTATCCCATACGTGACTTATAGGAGTTTCCTTATTTAGTGAGGTACAATACTCCCTCCAGCTCTCTTTTTTTTACTCTTCAAAAATGCTTTCACCTCCTTATTGGTTTGCTGAAAGTACTCGTAAGTCGCAGCACAAAAATTGCGTCTCATTCGTTTGAGTGCCTCCTTCCTCTGGCAAACTTTGTTTGCACAAGAGTCATCCCACCAAACTGGAGATTTAATTCTGGCGTTAACGGGCTTTTTCACAGGTATAGTTAAAAATGCTGCAGAGTTAATAGCGTCTGTGAATGCATCGTATGAGCTTAGCGGCTCGAGATTTAATATACTAGCGGGAAGAAAATGATCAACCAGGATAGAAAATTGATCCCATTTAGCTTTAGAGAAGTTCCACCCTCTATGTAACCGATTTCCTGTAGAATGTCCTCTGCGGGAATCTATGGAGAATGTGTAAGTTATCATAATACATAAATGGTCACTCCCCATAGGATCGTCTGATACCACCCAATCCAAAAAAGGAGCAAGAGCAGAGCTACATAGCGTCAAATCTAGTGGGGAAGGGGTTCTATTGGGCTTCTCAATCATTGTCTGAGACCCGTCATTCAATATTATAAGCCTTTCATCTTCGACAAATTCCATCAGATGGGTTCCAGAACGATTTTCCCGATCGCATCCCCAAGCCGGGCTATGCCCATTAAAATCTCCGCAGATTAATAATAAGTTTCTGTCTAGGTTATTCAATATCATACTCCACTGAGAGTCAAATATAGGGGTATTCGGTGGAGAATAGACGGACAGAATATTTAATCCAATACCGCCACCGATTTTTAAGTAAACACCACAAATATCAAAACTAAAAGAGGCTGTGTTCAAATTAATTTCTTGGTAATTTAAGGAATTGTGAACTAGAATAGCCGAACCACCCCCTCTGCCCATGCGGTCGGCTCTTATTACGCTATATCCATTAATATAAAAGGGTTGACCTGGAGAGAGCCACGTTTCTGAAATCGCTGCAATACTTATTTGAGCCGTTTTTAGTTTCCTTTCAAGCTCTAGTTTATTCACTATAACTGAACGAGCATTCCATTGTAAAATACGTAAACAATCCATTTAAATAGGGCCGTAATGAGATATAATATCTCTATATACTAAAAATCAACTCGCATGACAAAATTAAAACTCAGATTTTAGTATAGTATTTAATAATATCAATTTATAGAAATGAAAATAAAACTATATATATATATAAGTTAGCTATCACGTTAACTATCCTTTAAATTATATTAAAGATCAACGTCATTTTCAATCACAGAAGTATTTTCCACATTAGAGGCACACGAGTTGTTAATACTAACACCACCAACATCCATAACTTTCAAATTGGGACTCACTTCACCAGAACCGCCGGAGGTCACATTGGCGGCCTGATATGTGGGCCTATAGGGATTTGCCGGAAGTGGGCGAGAACCGAGCTCAATATTCATATTTGGTAAAGTAAAATTAGGGGTGGGATGTTGAGTCGGAGTCCTCACCCTTTTATGGGTACTAATTTTAAAATGCTTCCTTTCATTTGTAACACTCCTAATATTATCACAATTTCTCTTAAGGGGAGTGGTAGAGTTATAATTAAAACTATTCAGTTGCGGAAAACTAACATTATCGTAAACAACAGGTTGGGGTGGAACAAATGACGAGAGTGCATTAGCGAAAGGTCTATATTTTACACTTTGGTAGGCTTCCATATAAGAATAGTTTTTTAATGTCATCAACTCTTTGACCTGTTTTTGATCCGCATATTCTTTGCAGTTCTCGAGATCAGTAGTCAGGTGATCTGTCTTGCAATACAAACAAGCAGGAGGGATTTCAGAATCGCAATCCTTAATGTCGTGGGGGCCACCGCAGCCTGAGCACCTTTTTTTTCCCTTGCATTTAGCCGCCCTGTGACCGTATCTCAGACAATTAAAGCAAATTACAGTTCGAGGTATATATGGCGCCACTGGAGCCCTAACAGAATGAAAGGCAATATACGGAGGTAAAATTTGTGATTGGAACGTGATTTTGACCGTTCCCGATGGCATATAATAAGGTTCTGCATTTTTAGGTTTTACTAATCTGTTGAACCTCTCCGCTCTTAATATCTTATATGGTGAAGTACAAGCTTGGGGATTGAGCAATTCATTAACATCCAGTTCCAAGGGATAATTCCTAACTATTCCCTGTTTGCATGTTAAATACAGAGGGATATAAGCATCAAAATTACTTTCTGTAAGCATTTGTTCATCCAAAAATTTATTTGCATCAGTTGAGGTCTGAAACTCAACACGAATCTTATATTTATTTATTGATGATATTCCGAGAACACAATGATTGTAGGATTTTATTTTCTCAAATAAAAACTTCCCAAAGGTCATGGGGTTGAGTCCCTTTTTAATAATTTTGTTTATCTTCTTTGTTTTTATATTTTGTAATTGAGAGAGAGGAATGTGTTCGTTTATAATAAAATTTTCATTATCAGCGGACACAGTGACTTCTTCTAATGTTGCCTTTCTTTCAATGAAAACAAAATAAGGCCCACTATCGGCCATCAAATACACATTTTTGAATCTCTCATCACGAGATGAAATACCTATGCCGGTATTAGTTTTTGAGGTGCCAGGGGCACCTTGCCCCTGATCATCTCCCATCCTTTAATATTAAAAGGGGGAGCCGCTTCCTTGGAAGGGCCCACCCCAAATTACTTAGTTTATACTCTAATACACAAAAGGAGTATACAATAAACAGAAAAGAAGTAAATAATAATAATAAAGAAAAAACAATGAGCAGTGTACACCGAATATTGGGAGAAAGAGAAAAATAGAGAAATGAGTAAACGTGTAGATGAGCTTATCTGCAATACGGAGCGCTCCGGCTAAAACGTGCACACTCTACAGACTCTCACTCACAACTGACAAGGCCTATTAAATTATAACTTTATTATTTTACCATTTTTTCCAAAACCTTGAGGGGGCAAATGTCCTCTCTGCCCCCTCCCGGCCATTTCTTCTGACCCAAAATATTATTTCTTTTTATTACAGATAACTCTGATAGCTTCAACTTATAAAATTCGTTTAAATTTAATTACCGATAAATTTCAATAAATAATGAATTTATCGGAATTGGTATTTTTCTTTTGTTATGTTCGGAGACCAAAGTGTTCGGTGTCCAAAAAATGTACAAAGTTGACTATTTTGATTGCTCTAGAGCTCAGAGAGAGAACTTCAAAATGCGAAATTAAGATGATGACCTAAGACGTTAATTTGCTGGGTTAAATGCAGATGAAGATCAAGAACTTTAAATGACATTCTTTTTTATCAGCACAAATAGTGTTAGAGAAAAATTATTTATATATCACAACTTAATAAAGTTGTAATCTACGATATTAGAAAAACTTTTTATAAGAAAAAAAAGTTTTATTTGTCTTAAACTTGAAAAAAAAGTTATTTTTTGGAAATAATTTAAAAAAAAATTTATAAAATTTTTACTTTCATATATTTATTATCTTTAGTGATATGGTGATATAAATCAGCCAATTCTTGGCGCCTCTCTCTCAAACGACTGATAAAAAAAATCCCATTGAGCCGATTCCTTTGTTATTATGAGTTGAGATCGTCCCAAATCGATAACATCGAAGATAACAGAACATTTTCAAAAATTAATAGTATAATAAATTAAATATATTTTTAGCTTCTTTAAAAGATAAAAGTTAAATCAGCGGGTTTACATCTCGTCCAAAATAAAAAAGAAGACGTCTTAATGTTTTTAAATAAATTTTATTTTTTTACTTTTTTTGCAAGTGGTTTTTATTATAAATTCAATTTAAACTTAATTGCGCCATTTTGTTTGAATGCCATTCAATGTTTTCACTCAATAGTTTTATTGATTCAAGTTTTTTTTTTTTTTTTTGCCGAAGAGCATTGTTTGTCGTTAAAGGTGTCTAAAAAAGGTTGGACTGACAATTCACATCTATAAAAAATCTTGTTAGAAATCAAAAAAATGATTTGAAAATCGACATCAAAAATGACAGGGACATGTGGAGAAACCTTTTTTTTCTTTGTTAAGGTCAGAACTCACTGATGATGATAGTTTTTTAAGTATCGTATTTTGATATTTACTATTTAACATATAATAAAGTGCCATTTCCATTTCAAGTCATTAGAGCAAAATTGATATTTTTTTGATGATACATAACTGATAGTTAAAATTATTGTTGAGTTATACCATTGCAGATGCAGAGACTGGCTGTCAATTACTGCATCTGCTAACGTTCCTTGATACTGATAGTTAATTTCATCTGGCTATAGAATCTAAACTTTTGAGAGTTTTCGATT